>CAJNSZ010001781.1:0-21372 GCA_905329745.1 Rotaria sp. Silwood2
TCCCGCTCTTTTCATCGATTCTCAAGGAAAACAACTATAGTTGACGAGAAGTCTTTCAGTATACAGATGATGCGTCAGGTAACAAAGCTAAAGGTATACGTGAGTTCCACATTTCAGCTCCGCAGGAGCTGCGCTAACAAGCTTTTTTTTTGTAAAATACATGTAGAAATAGGATTTCTTTTATTCTTATTTTTTTTGTCAATCTATCGGGAAAATTCCGATTTCGTTTGACCTGAAAAAAAGCAGTATAGTAAATAATTGAATATTCTCTAATGAAGTTGCTAATATTTAATTATATACATAAAGAAAAAGTGATTCTATTAAAATCAATATGAATATAATGAAGATTTTTTTCCTTTTTATTAATTCTTTTTAATTATTTTATTTCTATTATTCATGACTCGCTCTCTTACACTCTGTCTATTAGTCGATAAAAGAATGTGAGATTCCAATGTTTTCTATATATATGCACACTCATAATTAGATATTTCATAAGACTAAAAAAAATTAATTATTTGTAACAGATTGACTACCGTGATCTATTTCTCTTTCCAAGAAAAAAAGAACTTTATTTATTTGTATATTAATGATTTATAAATTAGGATGACTTAAATTTCAATAGATTCATAGAACCTCTGAAAATATATCAACTGTACTAAAATCTTTTCCAAAGTCTTTTTTTCCTGAAGTCCAGTAATTCAAATATAAGATCAAAGATTGTTGAAAAACAAAACCTTTTGTTTCTTCAACCATGTATCAGTAAATTGATATTATCTTTGTAGTACCAGACAAAAAAAAAACATCTATCAATAGTTATTTTATAATAAATTAACCAACAAAGAAAATCAAAAAGACAAGAAAACAAAATAAATAACTGTTTTTGATAGCGCCACATCCATTATCAAAAGAAAAAATTGGAAATGAGCCAAAACTTGGAACAATGTTGATGTTGCAAAAATTCAAATGAACTTTTCACTTTTTTCTCTTTATACTCTCTCTCCCTTTCTCTTATTTTATCATTTTATTCTCTCCTTTCTCTCTCTTTCAGTCCATCCATTACGTGAAAGTTCCATTGACATTCATCCAAATGCTCGCTGGCAACAGAATGGTCTCACTGTGGCTGAAGAAAATGGAAAAGGCAATGGAATCAATCAATTCTACTACCCATGTGGTTTGTATGTGGATGATGATCAAACAATCTATATCGCTGAATGGTCGAATCACCGTATTCTGGAATGGAAATGGGGTGCGACGAGTGGCCAAGTGGTTGCCGGTAGAAATGGACAAGGAAGTGGGGATCATCAATTGTATAACCCAATAGATGTGATTGTCGACAAAGAGACAGATAGTCTCATCATCTCCGATAATTTGAATAGAAGAGTGGTTCGATGGCCTCGTCGAAATGGGACAAGTGGAGAAACGATCATCTCGAAAATCTCTTGTGTAGCTTTGACAATGGACGTGAATGGATCTCTCTATGTCAGTGACGATAGAAAACATGAAGTGAAAAGATATCGAAGAGGAGAATCTCAAGGAACAGTGGTTGCAGGTGGCAATGGAAATGGAAATGGAAATCGTCTTGATCAACTCTCTTTTCCACACTACGTATTCGTCGATCGAGATCTTTCAGTATACGTGTCTGAGTATGGAAATCATCGTGTTATGAAATGGATGGAAGGTGCAAAACAAGGTATTGTCGTGGCTGGTGTTCAAGGAGAAGGAAATGGTCTTACACAATTGTCATATCCTGAAGGAGTCGTTGTCGATCAGTTGGGCACTGTCTATGTGGCTGATGCTGAGAATGATCGAATAATGCGTTGCTCCAAAGGAGCCACACAGGGAAGTGTCATTGTTGGTGGAAATGGTAGAGGAGAACAATCTAACCAACTCAATCGACCCTTCGGTTTGTCATTCGATCGGCACGGTAATCTCTATGTCGTCGATAACGGAAATCATCGAGTACAGAAATTCAATATCGAATTTGATGGATAGACATTAAAGAGAAAGACTGAAGTATAATATTTTTGTGTTAACATGTTATTAATTATATTTGTAATTCAATCTTTATGAATAAAGTTTCCAGCAATAATGTATTTTAACAGATGGCTAATACCCTATTATCCGGAGCCTCCGACACAAGTCATCCATTTCTCATCTCGACATCTCGATATCATATGATATTCTCCATGGCTTGTGATAGATAAAAATTTGAAAGGTTAGGGGAAAATATATAAAATCATCCACAGACACGTGCACATATATAACCGCTATAATTTGCGATCCATAAAAAATTGAAACATTAGAGGAAAAGTATACAAAACTATAGACATATTTCTACACATGCATAAAATCCTCATTTCCTTCCTTCATGACATAGTCACATCGTTACATCGTAAGACTGTTACATCGTTACTTTGTGAGATTGTTACCTAGTTAATTCGCGAGTCGGTTCCATCGTTACTTCGTGAGAGTGTTACATCGTACCTTCGTGAGTTCGTTACCTCGTAAGATGGTCACATCGTTACTTCGTGAGATGATCACATCGTCACATCGTGAGCTTGTTACATCGTTACTTCGTGAGTTGGTTACATCGTTACTTCGTGGGATGATTACATCGTTACTTCGTGAGATTGTTATATCGTCACATCGTGAGCTTGTTACATCGTTACTTCGTGAGTCCGTTACATTGTTATCTCGTGGGATCGTTACTTCGTGAAATAGTCACATCGTTACTTGGTGACATGGTCACATCGTCACTTCGTGAGCTTGTTACATCGTTACTTCGTGTGACTGTTACACGGTTACTTCGTGGAATGTTTAGAGTGTGGGTGTGCCTGCGGGTGTGGGTGCGGGTGTGGATGCGGGTGTGGACGCAGGTGTGGGTGTGGGCATGGGTGTTGTGCGTACATGAATCGTAGTCACAATTCAGCCACACCGACACCCATACCCACACCCACCCGTCTACCGCCAAAACGTTACGTGGCCGATGAAGTGGCCAAAAAGTAAGATGGTGACATACTGCGGTTAGTTGAACTGGTTAAAAACTATTTTTTACATTGATAAATCAATTTTTGTAGCTTGCCGGTCAAGCATTACATGCTGACTGAAATTGAGTTAGCATGGGCTGGTTGGAAGAACTATGTGGGTGGGTGTGGGGTGGTGGGTGTGGGTGTGGGTGTGCGTGTGGGTGAGGTGTGGGGGTGGGTGTGGCTATGGGTGTGCGTGTGGGTGGGGTGTGGGTGGGTGTGGGTGTGGGATATGAGGTGTGGGTGAGTGTGTAGACCAGAAGAAGAATCACACCCACACATCCACAGGCTTACCCTACACCCAGCCACACTCCACACCCTGTTCCGAATAATATTTTGCTCGTAAGTGTTTTTGTTAATCATTTCCAGATAAAAAATATTCATTACAACGGTGGGAATAAGTATGTAATTTTGTTTGATTCGAGTTGTTTTTTCTGCATGAAACAGCTCTGGGTTTTAATTGTTTAGGCTGTTGGCGAAAAGATTGATAATGTTCATTTGAAAAAGAGTGATGTTTTGCTGGAGTTTGTGTTGTAGCATATATATTACAAGTTGAATGACAGGAAAGGGTTCCGATTGGTGTATCTTTTGGTAATGTTTGGTGTGGATCTTGTGCATTTATTAATAATACTTTGGCTTGATTTTTATTGCTATTTAATAATGTATGTGGCATGAAAATAAATTTTGATATATGACGTTCATAAGGTTCAAATATAACGCTATTTGTATTGTTAATTTGACATGTGATATCAACTAATTGTTATGAATATGGAGGAACGGTAACTTGATGGACTGATAATGTCGAATACTTAATAGATATAGGTTCCACCTATGAAATTGACATTGACTGACCATGTTGATCAGGGATGGTTAATTTTTTCTGGTCACCATAAAGATGAACATGATTCGAATTGATCCAATCATTACCTAAAAGAATTGATGCAACTAAATTTGTAGCAACATGAGCAGTAACATAAGTTTTAATAGATTTAATTTGTATTCCTAATGTAATTTGACCGATAAGGTTCAGAGCTGTTGAATTTGCAGTTTGATATAAATGAGTTTGATATAAAAAATTATGGTGATAAATGGTTTTGAGAAAATTTGAGTGAATAATGGAGATGGCGGATCCTGTATCAACAACACTGAAAAAAAATAAGGTACCATACTAAACCTACTCATGGTTTCGATTTTGATGTTTCCACTTGAGTCAATATCCTTGTAGTAAGCTGACGCACCGAACAACAGGAATATGTTTTATCGAACTATTTTTTATAGAAAATAGAAACTTTGAAAAAGGTTCCGTAAAAAACCCTACATTCCTCACAATGATCGCGAATGGTCGAAAAAGCATTTTCAAAGCTTTTCTTATTTGACTAAAAAACCCTTAAAGGGTTCGGATTTCGTTGCAAAAGTCGGAATCCTTCTAGGCTTGGTAATGTGCTTAAAAAGCTATTTAGGTTTCGCAAGATGGTGCAAACCATTAGAGGTTTCGTAGCGATCCAAGGGTTTAGTATTGTACCTTTTTTTTTGAGTGAATTGCATTCGTTGGTTGATCATTAACACGAATCTTAACGTAAACGGAAAATGATGTGATTGTTGACGGCTTTATAAATTTACTGGGAACACCGCCATCATGTGACCCAGTTATTGAAAATTTGGAGGTAATGTATAATCACGGATATTATGATTTTGACCACAATTAAAACATCCAATTGTACATTTATAATAACAATCGATTGTTCGATGATTCTTGTGACCACAAACTTTGCAGTTGTTGAATCGATGTTGTAATGTTGGTCGACTATTGATTGGTTTCCTTTTTGATATTGATTGTGGTGGATGATTTCGAGTTTGTTTTCGATCAGGTGCCATAAATGTTTGATTTCCAAGTGTTGGAATCGAGTTCCGCTGAGAAACGGAGCTCTGTGATTGTGTTGAATGTGAAATGGAATTATTGTGCTTCATTTTATTATAATATTGTTTTGGTTGATTAATTGTAGCCGTTAATGATGGAATTGATGAATGATTATAATTAAGATGACGTTGTTGTGAATCAAGTGATAGACTACCAAATGTGTCATGTAAATCTTGTTCATTTTTTGCGAATTTTAAAAATTGATTTAATGTATTGATAGATGATTCACGTCTTGATAATTCCTTCTTAAGATCAGGATTAATTCGACTCATTAAATGTTGAATTATAATTTTTTCTGACATATATGAATCAATTTTCCAGCATAAATTAATAATGTCATCAAAATAAAACGTAATGGGTTCATCCGGTAATTGTTTACGTTGTTTTAATGTATCAAACTTCTTATGAGTTGATGTTGAAGAAAAATATCGTTTTCGAAATGCCGTTTCGAAATCTGACCATTTTTTGACATTGGGTTCATTATTATTGAACCATATTCCTGCTGATTGAATTAATTTACCACAAGCAATTTCTAAAATTTCTCGATTAGCTGATTCATCAGTTGCTTTTGTTATGTTCTTAATGCTTCTTAAAAATCATTCGACATCCTCAGAAGGATGTCTAGAGAAATTTGGTAAAGCGTCAAATCGTGCTTTACGGGCTTTTGCTAATAATGTTTGATCAGTCATTGTAACTATATCAAATTCTAATGATTCAGTTTCACTTGAATTAGTATATGAATCTGTATAAGGTTTTGAACATGTAATAATAGTATATGGAAATAATTTACTGTTATTCTTCTTAACTTGATATCTAGTTCCAGAAGTCGTTACGAAATTATTGTGTGTAAACGGGAATGAATATAATAGTAATCAATACTATAATTAAATAAAAATGAATCAATTTATGAATAAAGAATAATTGAATAATAAATAAACAAAATTCTTTTTTAGAATTTCTGATTATAGTTTATTTCTCTAAAATGAAACGAACGAAACGTTTTATTAGGATTTCTATGTATATTGATGATTTCTTTTTTTTTTTGATTCGACTTGTTAAAAGGTAAAATTTTCCGAAAAACACATTCAGATTTTATATGTTAGAAAATATCAGAAACGGTTTACTGAAAAGTATCCATTATTTTATTGAGTTCATTCTTTATGAAAATGAAGAGGCATTTTACCTAATAGTTAAATTAATATTTAATAAAAAATTTATTCACCCGAGTCCATATTACAAGGCTCTTATACAGTTAATTACCGAGTCTTTTGTTTTATTTAGAGGCTCTTTAATATTGCAATTAATTCTAGACCTGAAATAAAAAATAAAGATGAATTGTTGTTGTTGTCAATATTCGTTTTGTCCAGGGTCGCCAATTGTTAGCGTTTGTCCTTTTGGATCAACTCTAAGTTCGTTTCTTTCTTTAAAAGAAATGCGTATATGTGTGTATGTGCACACTTGCACACGATCTTTTTATTATCTGTTTAAATGATGAAAAACGCGTACATATATAGTGAGCGAGAAAAGAAGAGAGAGAAAAAAAAAAGAACAGAGGAAAAAGAAAGAAAACAGATACTAGATATATGGATAAAAAAAGAGAATGCTAGAGTATATCGCCGAAAAGGAAATTGAAAACGAAATGAAAGTTAAAATGAAAAAATGAAAAATAGATGGCGAGATGTATCAATGCGAGATTACTATAACAACCTCTAAATCACACATGAGTTACGCTTCCATCTTTACAATGCGTGTGTTATGTAAGGCAAGAGGGCTTCAGTGAACCGCCAGAGGAGCGAAGAATCCCGCGTATGGAATGCCGCGCCTGTATAGTACGTGCGTCTTTGGCCTTGGAGCGCGTAGAGGTTCTTGTAAAAGCCTGCTTTTATCGCACTTGCCGACACAGTCAATTCGTATGGACTGTGGCTATAGAACACCGCGAGTTCTGGTGTGACAGACACATTTTTGCCTACTATTTTGAGTCGCTTTACGCTTGAGAGAATATCGTCTATGACTCGGCCAACTGGTATTGAAGAAGGGCTGCCATATTTCACATTCAGCAACCCTGGAACACCGGTCGGGTAAATGGAATATATGCCAGGTAGTTTGGGTAGATTATACAGTGTATTTCGACCAACGTTGACGACTTCCATGTTGTCGGGAATTCCGGTGTTCCGTAGCAAACCTGTGTAATATTCGGTACTAAAAAATTGTTGGAATAGCGTGTGTTCGGTCGCACTCAAGTCAAACCCCTGAAGGTTGCTCAGCTTGGGTGGAATAGAGAAGACAATCTTCTGCGATTTGATCAAGATCAGTCCGGACGGACTTTTGATCAGGACTTTTGCAAAGTGTTTGCCTCCACGGTCCATGGCTATGATTTGACTGTTCAGCAACACATCTTGGCCAAAGTGGGCATGGGCTGCTTCATATAACAGGCTGTTATCATGTAGCGCGGTAGTGAGAAAACCGGTCTGAATGTTTTTAAGTACATCGATACCTAAAATCTTAAATATATACAAGGTTGGCTGAAGTAGCAAGTCGCCTAGGCCTTGTCCGAAGATATAGACCAAGTTAACAAGAGATTCGAGGGAGTACTTTTTGACAAAGTCGCCAAACGTAAGGAGCAGGTCCGAGGGGACAGGATAAGGCAGATCAAATCCGTATTCCAAGTACGGGTACTTTGCAAGTTGCGCGCCATACGCGGCAAGAGCAGCCGTAGGATCACTGGGCGAGTAGCCAAAGTCGATATTGCCGGTGCGAAAATCAACATATTTTGAGACCAAACTCCGGATATTGACGTTTTCTGTGATCAAAGATATATTGAACCGAGCAAAGTAGTTCTTCACAATGTCTAAATTGTGAAAGATAACTACGCCAAGATCTATCGTGGTACCAGTCCCTGGATCAGTGTACGTTTGGGTATGTCCGCCGAGACGATCTTCCTTTTCAACCACAACCACAGTCTGCCCCAAGTCTCGAAGTCGGATTGCCGCGTATGTTCCCGAGGAACCACCCCCTATCACACAGACATCCCGAGTAAGTATGGTCTTGACAGTGTAGCGAAAGCCATTGACCTGGACACAAGTCGAGGCTTCAGAAATCGTTATTCCAGTTCCTAGCCAACCAAGACTGATAAGTATCAACGAAGTTGACCAAGTAAGTACCATTGTGGATAGTTCTTTAAGCAAAGTGATGTGTATGTATGTATCTAGAGCACAATACCCTGATTCGATCACAAATTTTTATGTTTTTAGCAAACAATTTATAACTTCACCCCAAAACGTCTGTTTGCGTTAATTTTTAGTTTCTGTAATACAGTAGATGCGGTACTATCTTTTTATGCAGTTTTTATCACAAAGTAATTAGTCCTTAATGAGCACTAATCGTTGAAAAGAGGCATACTCATAATTTTTGTTCCTTCTGCTCCTTTCCTAATTCGATCATTTCAGTCATTTCGATATGAGTCTTCGGGCCAAACATGATTGCGACATGAAAACTGTCTGTAATTAAGAAAAAAATTACACCACTCGATTTCTCAGATGAAGATCCATTTGTCTGTATATGTTTTTTAATTCTAAAGTATGATCTTCATCATTTTTTCATTTATACATCTGAAAGAAGTTTTTGATCAAATTAGGGAACTAATCTTAATTCGATCAAGTAAGCTAGTTTGAATTCCGAATTTGACCACCCAATGTAAAATACATGGAATTTCGATGAAACTTAGAAAAAAAAGATATTCGAGCTACCCGAACTACAAAATTCCGACTTAGTGTCGCAAGAAAAAATGTAGTATCGATCATCAGCTACCTGTAGCTACGATGACGAGTGTTGAGATAGTTTATAAGTGTGTTCTTATTACGAAAGACATGCAACATGTTTCCTTGAATTTTTAGTCCTAGAATGATCGGCAATTTCACTATTTTTCATAAAGTTTGAGCCAGATAACACTTGTATATTTATGAGGGTACTTTGAGTCAAAATATTGAAATCTGACCTCGAAAATTTTTGTGGCTGAGTTACCCTCCCCCTCCCGAAGGATAAAAAACGTCTTTTTTCTTTAATTTAAACGTTTTATACTCAGTCCTATAGAGTTCGTTGTGCTGACCACGAATATCGCATTTTTGTTGGTATTTAGTCAGATAATGAGAAAGATATTAACACTTTACCAGTCCGAATTCTTATGAAGAAACGTTTTTGATTCAAGCCCTTTCTAAAATTATATTTGAAGTACGTGAATGACTTTGATCTAACTTAATTTTTTTTTCTCTATTCGAATTTGAAAGAATTTCAAAAAGTACTGTGTTGTTGACTCTATAATACCCTCTTAACGGGTTCGATTGTTTACCGTTCAGACCAGAAAAGTGTTAATATCTTTCTCATTATCTGACTAAATACCAACAAAAATGCGATATTCGTGGTCAGCACAACGAACTCTATAGGACTGAGTATAAAACGTTTAAATTAAAGAAGAAAGACGTTTTTTATCCTTCGGAGGGGGGAGGGGGGAGGGGGGGGTAACTCAGCCACAAAAATTTTCGAGGTCAGATTTCAATATTTTGACTCAAGAAAGAATCTTAGAAGAGTACCCTCATATATATACAAGTACCATCTGGCTTAAATTTCGTGAAAAATAGTGAAATTGCCGATCATTCTTGGACTAATAAATCAAGAAAACATGTTTCATGTCTTTCGTAACAAAAACACACTTATAAACTGTCTCAACATTCATCATCGTAGCTACAGGTAGCTGATGATCGATACTACATTTTTTCTTGCGATACCAAGTCGGAATTCTGTAGTTCGGGTAGCTTGGATATCTTTTTGTGGAACTCGCGTATATTTTCGAAGAAAATAGTGAGTGTAAGTTTTAAGACGAGGTTTCGCGGCTCCACCCTCCTGCCACTCCATTACAGACATATAGCAACGAGAGAGAACATTACAGACATATCCCCATTACAGACACCGCCTATTACAGACTCTAGTAACTGCTGATAACAAACTTCAAATTTACTTATAAAAACATTGCATGACATAAGAATATATAAATTCGACTGATGAACACTGTTTTAATGATTTCATTATTGTGTAATAAGCTATAGAAAATTGGTAATGTTTTTATATAGTGTAATTGTCGGCTTTTTTAAAGCTATACTTGTATGTCAAATATTAAGAGTGAATACTAATTATATATTAATGCATAATAACTCTCATTTTAATAATAATCATTTAATCAATTCGAAAAAAAGACCTTATCATCATTTATGATTTCATTCAAATATATCAGAGAGTATTAAGCGTAATCGATGGCATATTTAGGATATCATTGCAACCATCTTATTCTCAAGATAACTAAATGTTACTTAAAAAAGGACATAAAGAAATCTCAAATTAAAAAAAATGACTTAGCGGGAGCATATATCAACTAAAATAGATAACAGTAGGCGCGCTCAAACAAAAAGCAAAACAATTCTGTTCTTAATCTAGAAATGCATATTCAAGAACGGATGTTGTCACCAACTGTTGTTGAATATAATTACAGGTTAGGCGAAGAGTTTTATATTATACATGATGCATTACTTCAGAAAGATACAAGAGTATACGTGAGTTCCACATTTTAGCTCGGAAAAGGCTGCAGTGATAAGCTTTCTTCAAGCTATCTCAACATGTTTTCCAGGCACGGATTAATGAAGCACTATGGCAATACGAAAGATGGCTAGAAAACATGTTGAGATAGCTTGAGGAAAATCAATCCAATATCATATTCAAACTCAACGTGCAAAACTACATTTGGTTGAATGTTAATTTTCTTTTCAAAAGTTCAAAATATTCTTTTACATTACGAATCCGGAGCCCGTTTATATGGAAACGTGACATGACTGACTCTTCGCTGATATTTAAGCGTGAATTTAGATTTTTTGATAATAAATAGTACTCATAGAGATGTATTCAGAAAAAAAATTGAGCAAAGTCTGCCGTGTAGTTTTCGTGAAAATCGACCTTCAGGACTTCGATTTTTCGAAGATTCGGACTCTTCTTTAGCACATATCTAGAAAACGGTAAATCCGAGAGAATTCGGGTTAGTCACATTCACATTACAATAAGGTTTTCTGCATTTCGATATTAAAATGATTTCTATAACACTCATAATTAGCTGACAGCCGCCATAAGAAATTCCTGCATGACTATAAAATGTTTCGTGTTTTTTTGAATAGCACCAAATCGTGAAACTTTATGGTGGAGTCGTGAGAATTACTCCATACACACAACTTTTAACGCTCTATCTAATGGTATTCTCAGAGGTTTTGTAGCATGTTTCATTTAAAAACAAACCAGGGATTTTCGGAGAATTTTTGCTAAAAGTTCGATTTTTCAGTCAGGTTTTCAGCCAAAATGCACACTTTAAACCATAACAAAGTATGCATTCCTACACAGCTCAAAGAGCTCTACAAAACTAGTTTACTAAAAAGTTCTCGGCTGAAAGTCGATGTAAATTTGGGAGAGGCTGCCTTGAAGCACCCAATTTCATTTAATAATCAATAAATTTACTAAATGCATCAAGATAAATAAATAAATAAATAAATATCATTTCATTTTATAATCCATAAATTTTCATAAATGCTTCAGCATAAACAATCAGTTCATTGAGTTTATCAACATCGTAGATATCCATGCTTTTGTAAAACTATTACTACTTGTAAAGAATAATAGTTTTATAAATAAGTGTGTAGCAAGAATAACTAACGCATCTTATGAGATTAAACACTAATAATAGAACAGATATATTATCCTACATGATTGATGAGCAGAAAACATTTTCTTAATTCATGAATCTAAAATAACTTTGCACATGGAGAGAATCAAACGTGAACATTAGTTAATCTACAGTGATATTCGATAGTAAGGAGCTCCTCATTATATTAGTTATATAATGTGACGAAGGTAATCGTTACGAATGCTTCTTTCTTTTCTTTTTCTTGCCTTCACACTTCGTTAATTTTATTTTCTACCAATACAAGCGATCCTTTGTATATCTCAAATCACTCCATCATATATTACACATCAGGTAGCCAAACAAGCGCATCAAAGGAAGCCTTTTCAAATCTCACTCAATAATATGAAAGACGCATATCAATAATGAAGCTGGAGTATTAGTGAAGATATTAAATCTATGATAGTAAGCTGCAGAAAAAAGACATGAAAATCACATCAATAGTGTGTTCAGTTACTCAATATTATTTAAAACGTGCAAAGACATGAATGGCTAATGACTACGTTTTCTCGAAGGCAAAATCTGCTGGAGGGTGTGGGTGTGGGTGTGGGTGTGGGTGTGGATGTGGGTGTGGGTGTGGGTGTGGATGTGGGTGTGGGTGTGGGTGTGGATGTGGGTGTGGGTGTGGCTGAATGCCTGAAGATCCACCCACATCCACAATCACACCCACAACCACTCGCACCAGCTCACACCCATCCACATGCACACTACAGGAAAAGGATTTACAAGAAAAGGGCGTATGAAAAAAGACGTATGAAAAAGGACGTATGAAAAAGGACGTATAGAAAAATGATGTGCAAGAAAAGGGCGTAAGGAAAAGGACGTACAGAAAAAGAACGTCTAGAAAAGGTCTTAAGAAAAGATCGTACATGAAAGGAAGTGCACGAAATGACGTATTAGTGGAAGTCTAGAAGGAGACGTAAAGAAAAGAAAATGGAGAATAGTATGTATAGAAGGAACCCACAGATTTCCGCAGGTATGGGTGAAGGTGTCGGTGTGAATGATGGAAACACCCACACCCACACCCACACCCACATCCACACCCACACCCACACCAACACCCACCCCCACACCCACACACACACCCACACCCACACCCACACCCACACCCACATCCACACCCACACCCACACCCACACCCACACTCACACCCTATCAAGCTTCCTAGACTGAAAAATAATTTGGATGTAACAGAATATTCCTAGTTTTAATTTCTTTATGCTTATCGACAATTGGCATGTGCGTTGTATTGTACGTTTAAATTTACTGATTAGAATTTTTCTGCCATAACTGCTGCTCAGGTTGTTAACAATAATTTCATTTGCCATTGTTTTTCTTCCATGGGAAAGAGTATTTTCCTAACTAAACAGTGATTAAAAGCGAAACTATATGGAAAGAAGGTGGGTTTTCGTTTGTTGTTCAATTCCAAATCTGTACAGAAAGAAAATTTATATTTTAAAATAGACACTTAACCTTAACAAGCTTTTGTTATGACGACACTTCCTACTAAAAATAAATTTCAAAGCTGGAACTTTCTCAGCCACTAAGTGGTACCCACTTCCGTGCAAAGAAAAAACAATTTACAGCGAAACTTTGGTGTATAAATATAAAAATGAAAATTAGATGGACTGTCATTGACAGTTTTAAATAGGAAAATCTTTTTCTTTACTGCAAATATACGGTAAAAAAATTTTTGTACTAAAAAAAGAAATTAAGTAAATCTTTGTAATATTAGTTCTTTCTACAGAGCACCATGAATAGCAACAAAACGTTTTACAATGATTCAACATCAGCACAAGGCGTTGGCAACGCCGCTGGTATTCAGTTACGCTCATCTGGTTATTCGCTAGAACAACAAGAACCGCAACAAGGATTCGATCAGATGAAGGCAACAACATCGTCACAGTACACTGACCACCATCAATTGCCTCAGGATCAACCCATTCATCAGCAGTTAACTAAGTACCCTGTTGCTCATTTGTCAACAAATGACAGACAAATCTCACATTCACATGCAGGTGCTCCTGTTACGACTAGTGGCTCTTCGTCATTGAAATGGAAATATTTCGTAACTAATGATGTTCAACTATTAGATAGTATTGAAGATGCTAAAAGATATATTCAGGAAGTTGCGAATATTTGGAAACTACAACATTATCAAAATGGCAAAAAATTTGTTGTAACACTGATGAAAGCAATTGAACAACACGAAAAAGCAGAAGTTGCATACGATTATTTAAATACAAATGAACATGGTGAAGATTTTTATATTCTGGTAATTATTCGTCAAAATGCAGACAAGACAATTGATGTTTGCTATTCCTATCAATCAATTACTTTGGCATCTAGTCGTGGCAGTGGCATTTCATTATCGGAACGAAAATCGGTCTCATGGTTGAAACAAACTGCCTCTCAAAATCTCAATGCACACACACTAATTCTAAAAAGCTTTAGCGAAAGCCTATCCAATGAACAGAGCCGTGGTGGTGCAGGTGCTATCAGTATGTCTGACTATGATCCACATCTACGGGCATTACAAAAAAGTAGCAAAAAATGAAGGAGAAACTAATTTTTTGCAAATGAAGTCAAAGTACTGGACCGTACTCATTTATTAGTCAACGCATTTTTTTTCATAAATAACTCAGAAATAAAACTATATTCTTTTTAGTGTTTAATTCCATCGAGAACGTACCTAAGAAAGATCATCTTCAAGAAACAACTTGATTTTTTTTCTATTTTCAGATAAAAAAATCAACAATCTATTCTTTCCGAAAAATGGTTAGAATTGCAATTATTCGAAATCGCTATAATGAAGTCGAACGTTATCGAACTAGTAATAAAGTTTGGAACCTTAGAGCCAGTCATGATACGACAACATTAGATAGTGTCAGTAATGCTCAAGAATATCTTGACGAAGCTGGTAAAATATGGGGTATTTCAAGAACCGATGAGGGTCAGAACTACATTGATCGTTTGAAACTAAAATGTAGAGCCAGTAGACCTGGTGCGGCCGATTATACAGACGAACTCAAATTGGAGAATTCAAATTGTGTAAACACGTATATTTATGTTGTTCTTCATCGAAGTTCAGATGGTGAAATTACAGTGACATTTTCGTATCACTGTTTAACAACAGATGGCTCACTTAAAGAAAAAGTATACGAATATTTGAAATTAGAAGCTGCTCAAAATTTGAAAGGCATGTTACCAAAATGTGTTGATTTTGATTATGATTTCAGCTAAATTAAAAACACTCAGCAGCAAATAATCCGAACAGTTTTTTGTCTTTTCTTCACTTTTCCCTTCTTTTGAGTGGAATTTCTATTTAATCAAAAATAATAAAGCCATATTCACGCATTAAAACAATACAAAAAGTTCATGCTTCTAACAGTGATGATCGGACAGAATCGCTGCAAAAATATGTTCAGCCAGTTTGTTTCATTTTACACAGAACTTCGCTCTCTAGAAAACTTGTATCATTCTGTTACATTCACTTAAAACAAGTAACGTTCGTCGCTTTGGCTCACTTGACCCTCGACTGTGTAAGGTTAAAATATATTACATAAATATTGATATTGATACAATCGATGTGTAAATCTTCTTATTGAAGCGATTCCAATTTTTTGTGCAATTGTAAATATTGTAAGAAATACTTTTACGGTTTTGTGGAATAATTTAGAGTAAATATCATTTTCAACTAAAGGCTGTAAAGAAAACCGAATTATCTATACCTAACTTCACTGTAATTAGTAAGCCGAACTCTTGTAACAAAATATTTACTATAGTATTATGAAATGTGAGTATATATATTCACAATGGTCAGAAGAATCCTTAGATCAAAAATATTACTTGCATAATAGTAGAAGCATAAATGATTTATTAGCAATAATGATGACATAAAAGATTAAAACAGAAAGAAATATATAATAAACAATATTACATTGTGAACTTATAAAATGACAAAACGCAATTTATTGCATAATATGGCATAATAATATGTACATCAAGCGCAACTGCAAGATAACTATAACGTAATGGAATATGTAAACAAGATAGAGAAGAAAGATACAATACAAAAATTAGCACAATAAAAAAAAACTCTCTACTACGCTTCATGCAGCGTAAACCCTGCATATTGACAAATAAAATCTTGCATAGTATAGAAAAACATTAAAACCACTGAGAAAAACGTTTTTGTGTTTCTGAATATAGTTTATCTAGTCTTTTAATTTCGGCAAGTTGTGATTTACTTGGTTTCATCAATAAAACCTGGTAATCAAAATGTCGTAAAATGACAAGATCGGCCAAGCGTTTTACACGTGACAAAGGTACATAAATTGCAGCAATATCATTATTTTCCTTGGGTAGCTTCAAATCAATTACAACATTATTTAGAGTTTGCCCTTGACTTTTATGTGTAGTAATACAGTAAGCAGGTACAAGTGGTAATGCACGCCGCTTTATTGATAAAGTTGCCTTTCGATTTGATTTTGGTCTCTTATCTTTTGGTAAAACATCGGTAATATTAATTTGAAATGTTTGTTCCATTAACGGTATTGGGACAAGATTTGATTGAAGTGATGTAAGATTATATTCCACCTTCGATTTGGTAATTTCAACTAATGCATATAAAGGTCGATGGATATATTGTGTGTTATTTAGAAATGTGTCGGAAAGAACTTCTGTTGATACAGACTCTTCTTCGTAAACAAGTTGTCGAAAGATTCCATTCATTCCATTAATAAGACCCAGTTCAATAGCAATATTTTGTGTTAAAATAACAGGCATTCCAGGAGCAAGAGGTAAAAGACCTGGCAAATGCTCCGTTTTACTATCAGATACAGACTTGCCACCTTTTGATGATGGAAAGGCAGAAAATAACCTATAAAAAGCAGAAAATGGCAGAATTTTTCATCGTCAAAAAGCAGAAAAAAAAGCAGAAAGTATGTTTCTTGTACCAAATAATTGTAACGATTTTAGTGCTTACTTCACACCAGAATTCCTTTATTCCCTCTCGTCTACCCTTTATATACTCAGAGTAGAACGATAGAGGAAAAGAATAGATATCATAGCGAGACAAAGAGAAAGAGCAAACGTTGAACATTGATCAAAGTAGAAGCACGCGCTAGACTAAATAGTGATATATCATTATATCAGGAGAAAAGATAAACTCAACACGATGAGAGCCAGTAGACGGTTACATAATGAGTAGTATATACATATCGAAGAGAGAAGAGTAAAACATGATATAACAGCCGATGACAGGATACGGCTGGAACAACACGCACGAACAATCACCTCCATAAGAAAGTGATACTATATAACGATATACAAGAAACTCAACCGAGGTTGTTACACCCCCGGACGCAAATTAGACGCTCTCCCGAGCGTCTGAAACATCAAACAAAACAAAACAAAAGACAAGAACAAAAAAACAAGCGAGATAGAAGAGAAAGATATGACGAGGCGATACAATAGATATAACGTAGGAAGGGAAGAAAAATAGGAGTTATAAAAAAGACTAAGAAAGAAAATGATGAAGGGAGCAGTTGATGAAATGGATAAACGTTTAGCTAATAGTGTCGACAGGGTTAATTAGCCCGGAAAGAAAAGATGCGTAGCCGGTCGCAGGACAGGAAAGGAGGAGGAGAGAAGAGAGAGAAATGAAAAAGGGAGGAGAGGAGAGAGAGGAAGATGAGAGAAAAACAAGAAACAAGTGGATACACTAGGAAACGAAGGAAGAAAAGTCAAACGAGAGATAATATACTTTCAGGAATTTAGTATATGAAGAATAGGAAGTATGATATGTTAATCTCGAAGAGGAGATCATCGTGGTCGAAGATGAGAACAACAAGTATGGCTAGGTGAAAAGAGAGAGAGAGATAAAAAACAAGGGAGAGAGAAGAAAAAGAAGTATAACTCAGATGCACTACTGTGCGTCTGGAAGCCAGCATTAAAAAAAAGCGAAAAAGTAGACAAAATCGTGGTCTATAACAGCATACAAAAGTCATATAAGCGAAGTCATGAGGGAAAAACAAATGTTTAACTAATACATTTCGAACGAATGACACCGTCAAAAGACGAGTTGACAAAATTGATCACTGAGAATAGACGGTGATGATAGGCGCTCAAAAGAACAGTATTGCTTCAGAGAAAGTTACGATTGAAAACAAAGGGGGGGGGGGTCGAAGATGAACATTATAACATTACACTTGAAAGAGAGAACTGAAACTATCAGTGACTAGGGTCGATAAGGGTCAAGAATTCGGATTGAGAGGCGAAAAGCGAAAGTGTCGCGGAAAATTACTAAAAAGTAATTGTCATGAAATCCGAAAGAAATAACAAATTGTAATAGGTTAAGAAAAGCGTAAAATAGAAAATAGAAAGGAAGATTCAACTCTTCCAGTGTTTCATTTAAAGAAAGGAGAAAACGAATACCAGGGAAAGTCCAAAAAGTTCGATGCCGGAATAAAAGGTTCGAAATAATTTTGACTAGTTACGACAGAGCGTAAATTAAAAGAGATTCAAGATTACGAAGTATTTCCATGGTTTTCACGTATGGTACTACTTTTTTAATATCTCTGTTTGCGCAAGTGGTGAACATCATACTACTAGTTAATTTCGAGTCGGGAGTTGAAGATTGAGTATGATCATTAGTAAAAGAATATGTTAAGTCATAAATGATGCTGATGCCAATTAGTATAGAGAACAAAAATAAGAAAAGGAAGTCAATGCCTTTGCGAAACGTTAGTAATAATCTATTGGGAGAATAAATATACGACATCATTCTTGTTGAGAAGCTAGAACAATGTAGTGGCTTGTGCAGTTGTGAGTCAGAAATCTGCTGATTCAAATCCTTTTGTAATTTTTGTACACGTTTTATGTTTCTTGTCTTGGTAGCTTGTACAAGAACTAAACGTCGATGGTCGATGAAAAGCACAAGTAGCAAATTTTGTGGTGATTTATCTGAATCATGAGGAATTATCTCATCATATTTGAGTATATTAGATTCTGGTACCACTCTTGATTAAGATTGCTGGCCGTCAAAATAGCCGATTGGATACACAAGTTCATCAGATAAAATATGCGTTTGAAGTCCGCAGTGGTCTTCTGGATGCTTTGGTTGAGATTCGCTGTCAGTAAATTGAGTTATCATTAATTTCACTGGAAGCATTTTACATGTAAAACATTCTCGTTGTGGTTTGATTTCATGAATATGCCATGATTCGATTCCAACGGGCCATAAAGAGTCAGAGAGAATTGCATCGTTTTGTTCGGATGAGAGTGAAGATTGCTGATGATAGGAACGTTCGTCTTCAAATTGGGATGGTTGCACGACTGTTTCGATTTGTCGCTGATTTTGAAATTTCACTGAAAGTGTTTTACGTGTAAAACATTCTCGTTGTGGTTTGATTTCATGAATATGCCATGATTCGATTCCTACGGGCCATAAAGAGTCAGAGAGAATTGCATCGTTTTGTTCGGATGAGAGTGGAGATTGCTGATCATAGCAACGTTGGTTTTCAAATTGGGATGATTGCACGACTGTTTCGATTTCCCACTGACTTTGAGTTATTTCTTCAGTAAAAGACTGTCCAAGTCGATTTCGACGTTCGTCCGAGTCCGTGCATCGGGGGCAAATAAATAAATTTGATTCGAGGCGAATTTTTTCGTCAATTGCTGCATACAAACACGTGAGGCAGATTGTGTGTGAACATTGGGATATTGTATACTCATACATGAATACGCAATCGAAGCAGAAAGCTTCTGCATGATCAATACTGGAAACTTGAGAGTCAATCATTGTACAAGGTAAAAGAGAATAGAGAGAAGATCAAGAAAAGAAAAAAAGAAACACTTCGTCATAGAAGGAGTAGATTCGATTGTCAGGGTCGCCAGTTGTAACGATTTTAGTGCTTACTTCACACCAGAATTCCTTTATTCCCTCTCGTCTACCCTTTATATACTCAGAGTAGAACGATAGAGGAAAAGAATAGATATCATAGCGAGACAAAGAGAAAGAGCAAACGTTGAACATTGATCAAAGTAGAAGCACGCGCTAGACTAAATAGTGATATATCATTATATCAGGAGAAAAGATAAACTCAACACGATGAGAGCCAGTAGACGGTTACATAATGAGTAGTATATACATATCGAAGAGAGAAGAGTAAAACATGATATAACAGCCGATGACAGGATACGGCTGGAACAACACGCACGAACAATCACCTCCATAAGAAAGTGATACTATATAACGATATACAAGAAACTCAACCGAGGTTGTTACAATAATCTTTTAGGCTTTGACTTCATATAGTAATGAGAATAGTTCATTACAATTTCCATTCTTTATTGTACAAAATCAAGAGAAAAAACTACTTAAATACAAAAATAGAATTATTGAATACGTTTTTTTTGAATGTGTATTTTTCATCTGACTTAATAGCTTTTAACAAATCTTGATTGCATAAAATATATTTATACATCTCAGTACATGATAAGGTCGAGTTGAAACGTATTTTTAATTCAACTGAAACCAATTCATTTGTCATACGTTTTCTTCTGTCA
This sequence comes from Rotaria sp. Silwood2, assembly GCA_905329745.1. Taxonomy (NCBI): domain Eukaryota; kingdom Metazoa; phylum Rotifera; class Eurotatoria; order Philodinida; family Philodinidae; genus Rotaria; species Rotaria sp. Silwood2. The sequence continues at coordinate 20,285 of CAJNSZ010001781.1, forward strand.
TTTAACAAATGTTTCATTTGTGAGAATACAGATTCCACGAAAGCATTACTACATGGTAATGAATACAAAAAACATATGAGTTTTTTAAAATTTGGCGATTGAGTAATTGAAAATAAAAACATCCATAACTGATCAGATTTAACTACTTTGTTCGTTGTTAAGTGATCATCATCATCATCTTCTTTTTCATCAACACAATTATTTATTTTTGATATATCATTTTGTTTTCTTATGAAAGCTTGAACTTGGTCAAATAATGAAACAGGTTGATCTAAAAGTGTTTTAAATACAGATTTTACATTTGTAAATTCATCGAACAATCGATCTTCATCTAAACTTTTTAATTTTATTATCTCAACACATTGAATAACCTGATGCCATGTTAAACCTTCGATATTTTCTTGACCAAAATAGCTAATTGTTTGATAAAAAGTTATATTTTTATCAAAATAAGAATCAATATAAGCAATAATTGCACTTAAAAATTTAATAAATGATGATTTTAATCTATTTTGTGTATCAATTGGTAAACGCATTAATTTATATCGACATGCAGCACCAAAAAATTCTGAATCAATTCGTTCTTGTAATTTAGTTTTAATGGATGTGATGATTCTGAATAAATCAACAGCTGTTGTGTAATTACGTTATAATTCAAGATTTTTTTATGAAGTTCGAACAAAACGTGTTGCAAAAAACTCAGTATACATGTAGCTTCATCAAGTTCGAAGAACTTTTTTAATTCCAATGGACAATTATCATGCTGTTCAAGAAAATATTTTTTAATAGGTAACCATACGTGTACTAAACGCTCTATGGAAAAGTATAAGCTTAACCATCTGATTTTAATATGCTTCAAGATCACCTACAATGAGAGAAAACAGAATATTATAAATTAGAGTTGTAAATGAGAAAAATCAATAATTGAAAAATATTTTGTGGAACTCACGTATATTTTCGAAGAAAGTAGTGAGTGTAAGTTTTAAGTTCGAGGTTTTGCGGCTCTCCCTCCCACCCCTCCTCCCCTCCCCTTACAGACCATAGCAACCAAAAAAGATTGTTACATACACATACCGCCCCCCCCCGCC
>CAJNSZ010001782.1:0-21369 GCA_905329745.1 Rotaria sp. Silwood2
TAAGCACGAGATATAAAGTAAAATTTCTTTTTACATGTTACTATGCACTTCCAACTTTCGCATAAAGTTTCAGCTCAATATGATTCTTTATTAGCGAAAATATAATACACCTGATTAAGAGTCTTGATTTTCTCATTCTTTTCTTCAGTTGTTTTATCTTGTAAAGAAATTTCTACTTCAAAAATGAAGACTTTAACAAATCTCGAAAAGTGACATATAACTTACAAGTTTCTAGAGGAAAGTTCTTACATCACTTGTCTCCTATACTATTATTAGATCGGCGGTTCCAAAGATTCTTTTAACGAATCGAATGTAGGGTCGTTCTTTCTTGCTTTTACTAATCAAAAGCATAACTGAACCCCCGATTCGGATTCTAGGTAGTTTTTGGAACCTGCACACCTTTATATGCAGTTCAACTGCTGTCGAAAAAGAGTTTTCGGCACAGGTCAAGTTGTCAAACAAATCAGATCTAATTCAGAGCCAACAACTGTTAATAATATCTTATTTCTTTGTTCGATAGAGGATAACAAAGTAAAAGATTGATTAATCTCGAGCTGTATCTTTTTTGTGCTCCTGTGTCTAATTGTTGTATTCTTGTGATCTTGTGGCTTTTTTTGTAATATGTAGTCGAATAAATCACATGATCAAAATATACAAGAATCCTATAGGCACCTAACAAGGCAGCGAAGAAAAAAAAATTTAAGGTCGGCGCGGGACGGGGCCGAGCGGGGAAGCGAAAACAAAATTTAAGATCGGGGCGGGGCGAAGCGGGAAAAGCTTTTTTCTGGGCGGGGCGGGGCGGGGAACAAAAAATTCTCCCGTTTCGGCCTCTGAATTCCTACTGAAGAATTGGAATTGGTTGGAATCGGAATTGGTGCATCCCTAATCGTGACTATATCGAGTAGAATAAAACTTTTCAAAGTTTTTGAACTTATTTCCTGGAGGAATAATCAAAACTTTCAAATGTGCATATCATGTCGCTTTGTTTAGGTTTACTCATTCGTGCGGTATTTGTCTCTAGTATCTTTTACAGCTACATGCAGCAGTATATCTGGCTGCATAACAGTCATTTTTTTGTTTGAATGAATGAAATCTTGACTAAGCTCCCATCCTTCCATGCAAGATTCATCTGTGTAGGAGTCTTATGGTGGATTAAGCATATTGACAAAACTTTTCTGGAACGTTCGTTGAAATTTATCAGCCGAGAGCTGAGCATCTGTAAAAATAAGCTTTACTAGGAGCAAAATATTTTCACTGTACCCTCCATGCGTGAATTGCTTTCCTGGGAAGGAGTAAGAGAGTTTTTAGACATCCTCTTAAAGGCATATCCGTGTTATCGAAGAATCGTACCTGTTTATTTCGTTCGAATGGTTTCTACCATCATCATAAAACCATATGGGGTATGTGTGACGATAAATTGATAAAAGGCATATTGGTGCTGCTGGAGTTACACATTACGCTATACCTTCATATCATATAATCGTCAACTGTGACGATTTTCAGATAGAAGAAGTACTAGCATTAATGGAATTGTGCTTTATTGAATTTTTTCGTATAATCAATCGCATCGTTTACATAGAAAACGCACGCTTATATACGCAACCAAAAGAGAAAAGGATAGAAAGAGAAGAGAAGAGGAAGAAAGAAGGAGAGGAATATCTGATTAACAGGAAGACTAATTAAGAAAGAGAATGGATATATCGATGCTGTCACAATCGCCTTGACTGAACAGAAGGAAAGTAGACGATAACCGCTTACAAGAAGAGAGTGCTTGAGAATGATGCAAGTTTGTCCACTATCTTTTCCCAAGTCAGGAACAATGATAAATTCTTGTTACATGATTAATGAGAGATAGTACTTGATCAGCTTTGTATCTAATTTAGTTTTGTCCCTCTTGTTGGCACAGTATGGATGTGATTGTAGTATCAATCTTACTACCCAAAAGTACACCGAGATTCACGCCACCACCCATTGATCCATCCACCTACAATTACATCCACAGCCTGTAAAAATCGCATGACAAAAGCCTTTAGGGTATTATTTTCAAATGTATGTGGAAAACTCATCGTACTAATCAGCTGTTAACAAATAAAATCCGACAAAGTTTTAAACTCTCAAGCTTTTTTCAAACGGTAAAAAACGACAAATCTCAAGAAAAAATCGTTAGTCTTATATTTTGCTACGAATAGGAAACCATAACGGTTCTATTTGTTTTGCCTCTGGAGCTATCATATGCTTCGCTCAAGTCAGGTTACAATGAGTTTGGCATGATAGAATAAATCGAATATGTTAATCTGAAACTCAGTATATAGCGAAATTTTAATCAACGAGATCCAAGATTCTAAACGACAGGTACTGTTGGATATGTACTTGAGAAATAGGCCGAAGCGGACCGGTCAGTCTACCGGCAGTAGATCACTTATCAAAACGAAATAGTATGCCACATAGAACTCCCACGAGTTACCAAGTTATTGCGTATGGCAGAACTAGGAATGCAACGCTTATACTAGTGTTGAAGCCAGTCAGCTTATGAAGAAATTATGGCGATTACCGATGGATTAGTACTGCTGCTGGCTTCTCCTAATAGAAATGCACCTGAATAATATATGTAAAACAAAACCATGATCACCGTAGTATTTTTACGCTTTGGCAACTTTCACTTATCTAAACAATAAAGTTAGAAAGTGGAGTGCATATCCAGCCCTACTGAGAAGCCTGTTCACTATTACATAGTAACATTCCATAGGCGACTTGATTTTCAGGTGTCACATCTATATAGCATAAGGCTTTTTCGTTGAAGTTAGGGAAAATCAATTTCCCAATAAAATTGTTAAATTAATGGTTGCTTAATTAGAACAAGCAGCCTCAGTCTTTATTAAATAAATATTTTTGAATCAATATTGTCATTTTCAGAGACTATTCTCTTCTTACAATAGAAGATGCCGACTCTTCCACTATGTTGATTAGAATTGCATTGTTTCCGTCACGGGGCCTTCTATTTGTTTCTACTCCATTGTGCAAGTTTTAATTAAAGATAGCTTTTAGAAATCCAAGCATTTGAAACGGTTGCGAAACAGTTGCAGACCGGTAATAGACCGACTTTGAACCGATATACCGGCTGGTAACCGGTACTGAAGCCATTTCTGAGGTACTCTACTAAATAATAACCCTCCACTTAATAGAAGAAGACTCGTCTTGGCAAAAAGCATGAAAGACCTATTAGAGGATCCGAGTCTCCTAAGTGTGAGGTAGAAGAAACCTTGCTGTATTTATAGCAAGTGAGAAAAGCAGACTTCTGTATTTCTTCTTACTTGTCCATATTTTACCATATTTCTTCGTATTTCACAATAATCCATGGTACTCCTTGATATTTCTTAATAATGTTCGGCGTTTCTATACTGTTTTATACTTCTGATGTTCTGAAGTATGTTTCGTTCGCTTAATTTATCCTAGATCATACTTGTTGTGTTCAAATACTCTTTAGTGAATTATGGTAACACAGAACGATGTTTCTTGCGTGCTACTCCAGAAACGACCACAATGGTTTTTAGATGGGCGAGAAGATCCCTGGATTAATGATAGTATCAGTTCAACGGATTGGTTAAATTACAATGATATACAAAATGAAATGATTGAGGAAGCTTACCAAAACAAAAAGCCGCGTGTTGAGTTGGATGGTTATATAATAGATTTAGAAGTGATGATTCAACTCAATATCGCTGATCAGAACAAACAGCGTCGAGTATGTCGCGTATCAGAAGATGGGGAGACAGTCACATCTAAACTTAGTGGAAAAAATATACGCATTCCAAGCTATTTTGGTCGCGCAAAACTCGATATTGGACGTTTTTACGTTGAGCCAAAACTAGCTGAAAAGACGCTCGGCGAATCGAATATTTGGCAGTGCCCTCTCGTCGAAGCATGGGTGAAGCGCAATCCTCTCTATGCAAGCAATTCAGCAGACACACTCAAGAAGATAGCTACTGGCATTAAAGAAGAAGGAAAAAATATGAATCCTTCAAGGAAACTGGAGGCTAGATTCATTGCTAAAAAATTAAACCAATTCAAGGAAAAGTCTCTTCATGAAATTATGTACTTTTGCGTTTCTCTCTACACCTATGAATCATTTCTCTACAAATTGGTCAATGAAATTTTGAGGGCGAATGATATGAGAAAGGTCGATACACTCGGGCCATTTTGTTGCATGCTAAGAGACTTTCTGCATGAAGATGAAGATGCTATTGACGAGACTGTGTATCGAGCCACAAAGCTGACACGAGAAGACGTTCAACAGTATAAGAATTCTCGTGGTAAGATCAAGTCATGGCTAGCGTTCTCTTCAACGAGCAAAGATCGCGAAACAGCCAAGACGTTTGGAAATGCTCTATTTGTTATTGAATTGATGTATGACACATCTCCATGCTATCCTGGACGAGACATATCTTCGTATTCGATGCATCGCAATGAAAAGGAAGTATTGTTGTTTCCTGGAGTGAACTTTCGTATTGATAGCGTGAAGAAAGCGCACGAGGATGATTTAGACTACATTATTCACTTGTCGTTAATTTAAACAATAACTATTTTAGTACGCTGAAATGTAAATGTTTCGTTTTCGCTCGTAAACCTTCTTGCTTCTCAAAAACTATATCTTTCTTATCCATATTATTATAATATAGTCACATCAACGCCTGTCGGTAGGATTGTCAGAGCAACAACGAACAAGAATGGAAGGATTAGATTATGTTTAAATTAAAAAAACCAACATACCCATATATCAGACTTTCTATTCGACATGATGCTTGTCCGATTTCGATGTAACATTTTTTGCTATGTAAAATCTATTTTTTTTAGTTGATTTGTAAACCTGTGTTGGCGTTTTCTTACTCGTGGTAGTAAGTGAGTGACAAATTATTCTAAGATTTCAACATTCTAGATTTGTGTTCTTTATCTTACTGAATTCGGTGAAATTATAGTTCATCTCAATCATTCAACTAATAGAGTTAATACTGTGATCAATATCTAAAAATTAGCATCGTGCGATACTGATCACGTTGTAGATATGTAAGTTTTTATTTTTTTACATATTTATTTACATGTTACAAATACGATGCGATCCACATTCAATAATATTGTTCGTGAATTTGATTACCTTAATAATAAAATAAGAAAGTTTGAATATGTAGTATAATTGTTATGAATCCTAATTTATTGATATTCATGTTGTAGAGTCGACAAAATCTTAAATCACTAATAATGGCACATTCACATCGACAACCAAAGGTCAATATGTTCGACTTAATGCAACAAATAATAAGTTCGGCCAAATATGCTCGTGAGTACAAAAAAGAGTGTGAAGCTCTATCTCAATGCATTGTACGCTTGCATGATAAATTGACTAAATCAAGCGATCGGTTACGCCAAGAACTAGGGAATGAAGCATTTGACAAGAATTCGAAACATCTTTTGCGTACTTTGATAACAGTTCAGAAACTCGTGTCGGAATGTCAAAATCCGAATACGACATTACAAGGTGCCAAGAAACTTATTGCTAAGAAAACTCTAGAAAGTGATCTCGACGGTGCTAAATTAACTTTGATAAATATTGAGGCAGATTTTACCTCTGATCTTCAAGCTAAAAGAAAAATTCTTTCGCTGGCACTACAAGAGAAGCAAAATACCAATAGAACTCGTCAAGAAGCATATAAAAAGGAACATGTTTCAGCACTATTAAATTTGATTGGAACAGAAACAGCAATTTTCGCAAAGAAAAATCTTGGCAAACTTTATTCGCAACACAAGGATATCATCAATCTTTACTTAGAGCAATGTGAAAAACTTCATACTGGAGTGCCCATTACAGGATTAGATCAGACGGTTGATAGTTTTGTCAAGAAGGTTCATAAGTCTGCCGACTTTAAGTCTGAACCTGTTATGATTGATCAAGTTCGTAATATGAGTTTGCCAGTCGAATCAGTTTACATTCATTTGAAGGCCGACCATTCGACGACGTTGGAACGTGATCAAGCTCGGAAGTTAATTTTAAACAATCAAGAAGATGATGACAGAAATGTTGATCCATATGATCGAGAAATGTCGATGGGAGTTGCTTCAGCAACTATGATGGAATCTTTCATGGAAAGAGATCGATTCCATAAGAAAAAAGAAGATGATCCGTTCGATTTTCAAGAGATATTACGTAATAATCGATGGATTGTTATACTTGGTGACCCAGGTAGTGGAAAAACGACATTTGTTCGATGGCTCGCATCGAAATATATCAAAGATGTATCGAAAAGAAACGAAGCAGTAGACAAAGATGAAAGTAATGAACAAATGCACGGACGTGATAGTACATCAAGTGACGATGACAGCGATGATTCATCAAAGAAAAAGAATAAAACTAGTAACAAGAACAACATGGATGAATCTTTGGTTGCTGGATCTACTCGAATGCCGATTCTAATGCGTGTCGGTGAATTCGCCCAAGAACTAGCAAAAAATTCTGATTTATCTCTAATTGATTATATTGGTCATCACACATGGATGGGAAATCCGATGATCGATTTTCGTACTGAACAGAAGAAGGAGAAGGAGAAGCAGCAGCAAAAGCAATTGGAAAAGTTGAAACAAGCATTACATGATTATATCAAACTAGGCTATGCGCTTATTATCCTAGATGGACTTGATGAAATTCCCGAAGCAGATAAAAGAAGTAATGTTGTACGTTTGGTAGAAGAATTTGTTGATTCATATGTTCCAACCCCAAAACATGTTACTGTTTTGGATTCTCAATTTTCCGATAGAGAACTTGATATTCCATTTCAAGCTGGTGGTAATCAACTTATCATCACGAGTCGAATAGCGGGCTATCATGTACGACCATTGAACGGTCAATTTTCTCACTATACCATTCTAAGAATGCATATGGATTATATGAAAGAGTTTGTCGATCATTGGTTTCAGACAGTTCATCAACAGATGAGTGACATTTTAAATCTGAATATTTCACCTGAGGATATAAAGCAAATATGCGAAGTACAGACTGATGCGATGAAAACACAATTAGAAAAGTTCAAAGACAGTGCCTTAGGTCAAATGGCATCAAATCCTTGTTTACTGAATTTTCTTTGTCTCATTGCGCTTCAAACACCGGAGGCCGAATTGCCTGCTGAACGCATCTGTTTGTACGATAGGATAGCGAAAATGATGGTAAAACTGTGGTCATCGAAAGAAGGAAGGGGTCTTTCAAGAAATCCGAATATAGTCGACCGGCTTATATGTGATATTGCAATCTATATTCATCAGAATTTTTCAAGTGGATTAATTGGAAAAACAGATTTTCTAACAGTGTGTCAAAAATCTCTTCAACCATTTTGTGAAACAAAAAAAGAGAGCGAGATGGAACAAATTGCGAATCAATGCATTGATGACTTTAAAAGAAGTACAGGTATTCTTATCGAGCGAGGGCAATATTTGTATGGCTTTTTACATTTGACACTACAGGAGTATTACACCTGTAAAAGTATGGTAACTATTAATAAAAGACTGGATCGACCGCAAGTGCTCTTTAATATCTTTCAAGAGCAAATACTCGATCCACGATTTCGTGTTCCACTCACATTAGCCTTGGGTTGGGTGAGTTGGAAATGGTCGAAAAAACGACAAACAGAAACAGAATCAGAGTATGACAAGTTTTGTGAAATTCTTTTCAAATCAAATCATGCTTTATCAGGCTATTTTCCAATAGAAATACTAATGTTTCTTACGTCGATGAAAGAACTGAAAAGTTTGCCATCGAAAAAGCAATTATTCACCGTTTTTGATCGCCTCTTGTCAATAGCTTCTCAAAATAATTGGCATAAATTGTTCTCTGATCTTGAAAAACGAATGGCTGCTGGCTTGCTTCAACTACCACCAGAAATGATACAAGAATGGATTAACCGAGTATTTTCGTCGAACGAATCGACTGTTAAATCGATCACTAGTGTTTGTTCTCTATTACGTGAATGTGAACGATTAGTTTATACGAGTAGTAACGAGAATTTGAAGATACTATTTAAAAGTTGGGCAAATAAAACTGTGTGTGCATCGTTACTCAACCATTTATCTCATGATACTATCGACAATGAATTTGCAATCGATGAAATATTGGCTAATATTGCCATTTCAAAGTCTGAGTCTCTCTTCTCGAATGATCTTGGTAAAATGTTCATCGACAATCCAACATGTCTAACGAGACTTAGTTTACCAATGTTAGCAGCCATCATTGCTCTTTATGGAGGCTTGACATTTTCGAATAAAAGAATGCAACGAGAATTAAAACAATCATTCGATTATAATGGTAACATGGTGACGTTCGCTAATTTCTCTGTTATTTTTTCACCAAAATCGATGCATCGAAAATCTTCTCTCACATCGTTTCTTATAACTTATATTCGCGATCGATACGTCAAAAACAATGTGCGAATTCAATCCGATTTCACTAATCACATTCAAGAAAAAGCAAAGAAAATCTCAATCGAGGATCAAAGCTTAGAAGCAGTTGATACTTTCATTCTTATGTTCTGTATTATTGGTGTCGATCAACCTTGGCTATTTAAAACTTTTGTTGAACATAAAGCATTTTCACTTGCCATAGATCGTTTCAAACGAATTGCTAACTATCTTCGACAGCTATACTTTATTCCAGAGATATACAATCGATTTCAGAGTAGCATCAGTAGTAAAGATAGTCTCTTGTCGAATTTCAACAATTTCGATAAGTATATGTACAAACAATGTACAGTTAATCGAGATTCAACACGATTGATCGAACTGTTTGTGAATTGGTATCGTCCGCTCGAAACAATTCCTAGTCAATCATCGCAAAAAAGTCTTGAAATTTTATTCATTTTTATCGATTTAATTTGTCGAGGACGTGCACGACTCTGCACAACCACACGTACTTCATTGACAAACAAATGGCTGTGTAAGACCGATCAAAGATTTTTACTGTTACCGAAATTTTTTCAAAAAGCAGTAAATCTACAACAGTTATTCGACCATCGATCAACTCCATCATCTGTCTCCAACATTGCACTTCCGATGTTTTTACGTTCGTTATGGATATTCAACGACATTCAACATGGTGCCGATATTTCTGAAGTAACAATTGACAAAGCAGAATATTCCATGCTTCGCGAATACGATAAAAATCATTTTTTTGCACTGGCATTTGTTTCAAAACACTTAGAATATCTATATTTGCGTGCTATCCAACAAGGATATATCACACTAAAACACCCGTACAAGAATCAGATTCGAAGCGAAAAACCGACACAAACTCTTTCGTTTGCTCATATACTTTGTATTAGTTTACTCTCTGTCTGCAAACCACCAGTCTCATATGCTAGTCAATCTGCTTTGATTGCTCTTTTACCACTTTGTCGCATTTATCAACTGGAACATTTGGTTCTTGCTCTTCTCTATTGGACAAACAAAGTATCAACCCATGATCCAGGAGCGGTGAAATGGTTTTTTGAAGAAATGCAACGAAAGACAGATGATGAACATTTTTTATATACCGATGGTTACGACAAACTGTCTGAAGTTGAACGTGTTGAAATATCTGATGAAACTGTAACCAATGGAATTAAACATGCTATTGAACAAGAGACACATCGTTTACAGAATGCAATCAAAATATTGAAATCACACGACAGAGAACAAGAAGGAAATGCAATACTTTTCGCCGCGGCAGTCTCATTGGGGAATTTATGCTGGTCCTCATCATCGGATGATGCAAAACAATTGTTTAAAAAAGTTATGAGTGCAGTTCAAAAGATCACCGATCCGATGGTGCGTTTAGATGCAATTAACATACTGGCAGTTTGTCCTTTTCTTCTTATGTCTGAACACTCAGTCGAGAGTCATTACATTATTGAAGATGAATTGAAAAACTTGTCGACAAAAACTTTTTCGGAATTACCACAGAATCTATCACCATTATTATTTGTACCATTCTTAGATCGTCATATTACATTGATCGGCGCACATAAGAACATCATTGATCGAATTTGTGGTATCCTAGATGGAATCAATCAAATGAAAGATGAAAATGATCGGCATGCTATTTCAATAGCTCTTGGCGCTTGGATAAATTTGAGTCCGGATATCGCATCTCGCTTGTTTCGTTTCATAAAGAAGTCTACTGATTTGTCTGTCCCTATGCGTAGTCAAATTCTTCAATTCGATTCGCCTTTACTGAGTTATTTAACAGAAGAATCGACAACATCGAAAGGAAATAATCGTTCTTTCTTGGACGGACAAGATCATTCTAAATCTGTCTTCATACTCTATGCATGTCTCTATTTGATAAATTTGTCGAGTGATCTTCAAAAGTTGCCTGTTTATCTCGGTAAGAGTTCATTGATGAACGTCGATATTAGTCGTTTGTGGAATCAGCCCATTGGTCTGTGTCAAGAAAAACGAACTTTGACATATTCACATATCGTTGCTATCCGGGAGAAACTAGATGCGTTGAACGCTTCAGAATCATGTTTGAATGAGATTAATCTACTGGAAAAACAATTACATGATTTCGACCGATGTGAATTGAGTGCACGAAGTTCTCTAGCCAAATGGTTGAAATATAAAAAAACGTCTTATTATTATGCCTTTGCTTCTCATGCAGCACTCATCTTGGCTCGAACTGACACCTGGAACGTTGATATCGCGAATATTCTTTGTGATTTGCTTGTAACTGATAGCAATCGATTTAGTCAAGAGGTCGAATCTCTATTTCATCGAAAGGAGAGAAAAAGTAGTGACCTCGGACATGATGTCTTGCTTACATTGATCAAACGATTTGTTTCATTTGAGAAAAAATCTACGCATGCTTCTCTTGTATTAACCTGGCTATTTGAAAAATTAACAATTGATGATACGCAACACTTGCATGCAATTATCGAATGGGAAAATAAGCGTATGGAAGTCAATGATAAGCAAAATACCAACATTGATAATTCGCCTATTTCGACAGAAGAACAGAATTTGTTAAAAAAGTCTTCGCCAATAGCTCGTTATTTTACACGTTTTACAGGCGACGTAATGAAATCATTTACAGAATATATACAATCATTCATTGGCAGTCTACTGAATAGATCTGGTAATAATCGGTTGAAAACTTCACGTCGACAATTTATTTTCGGTTGGTGTGCAAGAATATTTTCTTCTGAAAGTAACAATATCGATAGTATATTGAAGATATTTGAGAATTTATTGAAAAGAGATTTTTCACCGACACTGAAATCTAGTGTAGTATTCGCAATCGGACACAGCAGTACAGAGCAAGCACAATCAATTTTGTTGAAATTAATCAAGCATCAACTTCAAACCGATGTTCCTATTCCAGAAATTGTTTTAGCAATGTCTGTTCAAGCATATTTTTGGTCTTGCTCATGTCAAAAACTGAAATTTTCCGAGAAGGAAACCAACAAAATTGATAAAACAAAAGATAAAACAAAAACTAAAGATGATGAAATTAAAATTGATCCTTTATACATTGAAATGTTAAAGAATGAATCATCAGATATTCAACGTACTGCAAGTAGTGTGTTAGCAACCATTTGTCCAAATGTCGAAAAACTTCTTCAAATCTTCGAAAATGATACTGGATATTGTTATCGATCGCTAATGGAAGCCATTATTCATCCTTCTGATATCAACACAAGAAAAGCACATACGAAATGTGTGGTTGGATTGATTAAAGCAAATAATGATTCAGGTTTATTAAAAATTTTCGTTTCCGAGCTTGTTGAAAGTATGAAAGACGTTGAAACTCAAATCAAGCAATATCCGGATTGGTCAGAAACGTTCAGCAGTATCAATCATATTGAAATCGCTTGTGATCTTGCCGATGAAATGCCAGCTGCGTTCTCCACTGTAATCGATGAAGTGAGTAATAGAGAATTATTTCAACAAAACTTGATTGCTACCAGTAGACAACATGACTATCGTCGACAAAATGCTTGCATAAAATTGACCTCAATCATAGGTGATTTGACTGTTGACGTCTGTAACATGTTCATTGATGCCATTGTCGAAAATCCATCGACTCAAGCCACATGCTATGATTCTATCAAATATTTTAGAAAGCCACGTGATTATCCAAAACGGGAACAAACTCTTCAGCGACTTGATCTACTGTTAGAACAGTTAACGATGGAGCACGAAGATGAGGAGTCACCATTATTTCAACTAAAATCAGCCTTAGAAGACTTTCGATCAGCATTGATTGCACTTAGATCACCACAAAAATATTTGAAATATGCTCTAGAAAAACTAGAATCAATTCTCACTCAATTGAAATTGGATAAACAATTAAAAACAAATCTCAAGCAACTGAAATCAACTTTACAAGACCTAGAACCGATTCTCAATTTATGGGGACCAGCAATGAGTCAACTAGTCAAACATCTAAAATCTGAGTCGTTGAATAAGCGTTGGGCCGCTGCCAATTTTCTGGAGCGACTAGTTCAGTGTAATGTCGTTTCAGCACTTCGTGTACAAGAACTACTTCGAAAAACAATCGAAGATGACAGTTCGAAAGAAAAGCTTTGGTTACGCACAAGTGATAATGTTCAAAGTTTTTACAAATCGATGGGGTCACTTGATCAAATGCTGCGTAAATTATTGATGCGCATGTTTTCAATTGATGAGACATCTATTGAACTAAGAGCGATAGAAGAAAAAAACCGATTATTGGAAGATTTCCAGATAGCGGAAATGAGCGCACAATTAGCATCATGTGTTAACCTCGATGAAGACCCTGATGAGTCTGAAAGTGAATCGGATTCGAACGAATTTAGCGACGTTGATGATTAGAAAATGGAAACTAAACAAGAACGACATTCATTACAACTATTCATAAAATAACTGCTATTATCATAGGATTCTTTGAGTATCAGAATATATTTCTAATCTGAAGTCATTTTCTTCTTTCCTTATGAAAGCCAGAAGAAACTGGTGAGCTTTTTTTCAAGTAGCACGACTTTGTTATGATAAATGTATGTGATATTGAAACAGAAAGAATCGAAGTAAAATATGGATTTTATTACTCGTCACATGTTTTGATATAAGCTAGTCCGCATAAACCAAGACCGGCTCCTATGGACGCTGCTCAATCGAGGTCGTCGGATTTTGCTCAATTTAAGGGTTATTATAGAGAAAAGAGCTTTAAAAATTTTGCCGCAAGCCGTTTTAAAAAAATTTATTCTTTCATATTTTATGAGCATTTTACGAAAATCCCTAACACTCACCATATTCATAAACGAGATCTTAATGCGGTCATATATGAAGAGCAGCTCGACCGAGTGAGCTGAAACTTTTCATACACATAAATCTCAATGAGTTATATTTGCCAGAGAAATTTTGTTGCAAAACAGTGAGCATTCAGGATTTTATGAACCATTCAATATCTGCAAAGAGCCGCATGTTTGGTAAATTTGATCCTTCATAACTTTCGATTGAAATCAGGTCGGGGTCTGATATTTATATAGCCAATAGAGCTGTAAGAAGTGTATGTCTCCTGAACATGTCAGTACCTTGAATAATTCCCATCGTTCAAGAGATTGTCCAGAAAATGATGATTTTTACTTAAACCACGAGGTTTGGAGAGTCCAATCTCCCAAGAAATAAATTCTCCAAAGGGCGAACCTAAGTGGCTTTGACGTACCCACGGTATACTACGAAATTATGAAAAATTCGCGTGGCATCTCTGAGAAAGACCCTAGGAAGCTTGTTGTAAATTCGACAAAATCAATCCCTTCTCTATAGGAAACATCGCAAGGTTTGTTTACAAATTATTTGAAGACTTCTACCTCTTCAGATCAGTTTAGTCTAGGGAAAATCTACACATGTTTCTCTGTAACTTCGCTTAAAAATATCCTTTCAAAAGGAAAACATTTTTTTTCCAAAAAATCCTGTACTCCCCTTCAGGATTTTCTATCCCATACCTTTGATTTCTCGACATCTTTCAATTAGTATGATGGGACGATTCGCAGACACCTTACCCTATCTTCCATACCTGTTTGTAGGAACCATTATTAACTCTAAAATCATACGACTTTTAATTCCATGAGATGCTCACCCATCGAGATGCGACTTGACAAATTGGGTGTATTTGATTAAAATCATGAGCTTCTGAAGAAGTTCCTGAGCCATTGGGACTAGATAGAAATGTCAAAATTGTACCGGGGCAAGTACTGCATGAAGTAATTCTGGAGACCGAATTTCAATTGTCTAGCAGTATTCATTCGATGGTTACTATATGTAAAAGAAGGAGAATAATGAAACGTGTGGGATAGAAAACCCTGAAGGAGAGCACAAGATTTTTTGGAAAAAAAAGTTTTTTTCGTTTTCAAAAGATATTTTTAAGCGAAGTTATAGAAAATCATGTGTAGATTTTCACTAGATAGAAGTCATCGGAAGAGGTAGAAGTCTTCAAGCAATTTGTAAACGAACTTAGCGACGTTTCCGAATAGAAAAGGGATTGATTTTGTCCAATTTTCAATAGGCTTCCTAGGGCCATTCTCAGAGATCCCACGCGAATTTTTTCATAGCTTCGTAGTACCTGCTGGGTACTTCAAAGCCACATAGGTTCGTCCTTTGAGAAATTTATTTCTTGGGACATTAGATCCTCGAAGACTTATGATTTAAGTGAAAATCATCATTTTCTGAATGGCTTCCTGAACGATGGAAATTATTGAAAGAGCTGACAGTTTCAGGAGACATACATCTCTTCCAGCTCTATTGGCTATAGAAATATCAGATCCCGACCTGATTTCAATCGAAAGTTATGAAGGATCAAAATTTATCATAAATGTATCTTTTTGCAGATATTTGATGATCCATAAAATCCCGAGGGCTCATAGGGCTTTTCGTGAAATGCTCATAAAATATGGAAGGATGAATATTTTTTAAAATGGCTTGCGGCAAAATTTTTAAAACTCTTTTCTCTATAATGAGCTTTAAATTGAGCGAAATCTGACGGACTCGATTGAGCAGCGTCTGTGGGAGCCGTTCTTGACTTATATGGACTGGCTCACATGACATTTCTCCTGCTCCTCTTGTTTTCAGTTCAGTTAAGCCTAGACCTTCTCCCACAATAACAGGCCATGGCCTTCTATTATGGTAACACAGATTGCTTCCCCAAAAGTGGCCTTCTATTGTGGACTACTTTTTCGCTAGTATTAATATTTAGAAAATGAAGGATTAAAATAACTGTTTTTGGCATTAAAATAGGCACTGTTAGCAGTGAAATATCGGAAAACCAGATTTTTACTAGGAAAAAATGTAAGTTAATTTTAAAAACCTTCATTTTTTACTAAAAATGCGTTTTTTTTATGCTAAAACGTAAAAAATCTACTTGATTTGTGGAAAAAACTTCTATAAGACGCATGACCTTCTATTACGACTTGTGAACTTTTTCTTGGAGATGACCTTTTATTAATTGAGAGGGGGGAGGAGGAGTTTAGCAGGTTTTTGTCATTTAATTTTTTTGCTCATGTTTGATATGAATATATTTCAACGATGCACAAATCGGCAATACCAACAAGGCATTGCTCAAACTAAAACTACAAATTTCTGCGTGTGAGTGAGTATGAATAGGTATCAGTGTTGAAGGAATTCCCATGTACACATACTACTATACCCAACACCCACACCCTATTTTGTGTACACTGGCTTCGATAAACTCATTGCTTTCTTTTATAATTCTGAACCATGGAAAATGATTCTTGCACTATAAGATAACTGCACGTAAATATAACGTCTCCAGTACCTGTGAAACCATGGTTGAATATAAAAAATGACCCATCCTATGATCTAAGAATCAAATCGAGTATCTATGATTTGTTTTCACAGTGCTCTAGCTCGATGAAATGCTTTAATCAAATAAATATTTCTTTTTGTTGCACATTTGAATCGTATTGATCATTTTAGTTGCCTCTACTTCAATGCACAACATGGACTATATTGAATTGGAATGAAAAAAATAATAAAAACATGCAGTTTGATTGAAGTGATCATTCTGCCTCTAGCGAATTTCTCTTTCGAGCACGTTTCTCTTACACTGGAAAGAAAGCAACTTCGATTTGGCTGCATTCTTTATTATGGCTCACAATGTGAGTAGGTGAGAATTTGTAGTGTTTCGAAACCATTAAAAAGACCTTCTTTTGGCTGTTCACATTTTGCACATGAATTGTAAGTAGAACGTGCAAAATACAATATGACGCAGTTTTGTTGATTCGAGACATACACTGTTGAATTGAAAACTCATGTTTCAGATAGTCTTTCGAATCGATCGATAGGTGAAACATAGACCTGGCATCGTCTTACAATTACAAATATACTCTTGAAACATTTCGTTTGTTTTGGCTCGATGAGAATGTCAATCAAAAAGAAAATTTAGCAGTTCAAGATACATTATCTACAATCATCAACTGTTTACAAGCATTTGAGAAGGAAAACGACTGTATTCAAACAATCAAACAAGTATCTAATGAAGATCGTATCGTCCTTATCATTAGTGGACGAATGGGATGCGAAGTTGTGCCTCGTATTCATGACATGAACCAACTGTCGTCGATTTATGTATATTGTCAAAACGAGACAGCGCATAAAGAATGGGTGAAGAAATTCGTAAAAGTAATTATATTTGCCTATTGTTGTGTATCAATATCAGGTTCTGTGCATCTAGGTAGCGGGAGTGTTCACTGAACTAGACAAACTCATGGATAAAATCAGATCAGATCAAGAACAACGGACACAAGAGGAAGATTCAATGTCGATGTTTAATATTTTCAGTATGAATGGTTCTTTAGATGACACATCGACAGGAATCAATGGTCAATTTGTGCATCGTCAATTACTAATCGATGTTCTTGTTCGAATGAAACCAAATGAAAAAGATAAAACGGAACTGGTCAATTTATGCCGGAAAGAGTATGAAGGTAAAACGAACGAACTGCAAGCATTGAACGACTTTGTCAGAACGTATTCACCTTCTTCAGCAGTTTTGTGGTATACAACAGAGTCGTTTATCTACAACATACTCAACAAGGCTCTACGCGTATTAAATATTGATCTACTTTTTTTATTTCGATTTTTTATTCGTGACATTGAGTTTCAGTTGCGTCAAAATCAGTTTTCGTCTCGTATCGAAGTTTATCGCGGTCAAAAAATGTCAAGATGTGAATTGGAAAGGTTAGAAAAATCGATCAATCAACTTATTTCAATTAATTCTTTCTTCTCCACGACTATGAACAAAAACGTCGCACTCGAATTCGCCAAGAATAATTCAAATGTGCCGAGTACTCAATTGATACCAGTGCTGTTCAATATTCATGCTGATACCCAAGTAGGTTTAACAAAGCCATTTGCTGATATTACTAAACTGAGTGCACACAAACTAGAATCTGAAGTTCTCTTCATGTTGGGTTCAGTATTTCGACTAGACAATATTCAACATGTTCAAGACGGTGATGATCAAATGACCATCATTGAAATGTCATTGTGTGGAGATAAGCATGGTCTTAAGAAACTTTACAAGCATATGAGAAAACATAATGGTACTGGTGATACCAATCTTTTCTCGTTTGCCAATGTATTAAGACTGATGGGAAAATATGACGATGCTGAAAAGTATTATCGACGTTGCCTTCATGAAATGTCTTCAACTAACCCATTGTTGGGCGATTTGTATTACAATCTTGGTTTGGTTCTCAAATATAGATGCGATTATGATACAAGTTTCGAACTTCATGAAAAAGCACTGAAAATTTTGATGCAACGTCTTCCATCCGATTCCTTGATTATCGGCAACATTCACAATAGCATCGGCGAAATCCATTGGGCAAAACATGATCACGAACGGGCACTACAAGCATTCAATCAAGCCGTCCAACTATTTCAACAAGCGAATCTTAATGATCATTCTGACATGGCCTTGTTTCTTGACAATATCGGTCTTGTTTATCAGCAACAAAAACATTATCCAGAAGCACTTATTTACTGTTCGAAATCGCTGAGTATTCGACAGCAGCGTCTACCATCTAATCATCCTGATTTGGCGATGTCTTACAATAAAGTTGGTATGATCCGTTGGAACCTCGATCAGTCTGATCTCGCAATCGAACTTTTGCAAGAAGCACTCAATATCAGAAAGAAAGCACTCCCTACTCATCATCCAGATATTGCTTTATCTTATAGAGATTTGGGCGTCGTTTACGAAAGCACTGGTCAATACAAGCTTGCATTGAAATCATTTCGACAGGCATCAGAGATTTACTCTAACGTATGGAAAGATGATCATCCAAAGATTGTCGAAATTCATACATATATTGAAAGTGTTTCGCAGAAATGTCCAAATTGACAGCATTAACTTTAAATACAATTAGATGAAATCATCTAAAATCTCCACTTCTGCACAACTGATGAAATGTCACGTGACGAATTATTCATATAAAATCCGACCCAAATTTTTAGCTAAGCTCTTTTTTTCAGCTGTGGCTGTGGGTATCAATTTTTTTTGCCGTCTGCTTACAGCGACACCGTTTTTATCATCTCACGATATTTATCCCTCTGTTCGAGAAGTGAACTGCTTTCGGCAAGAGTGTTAGCATCCTTCTTTACAACCAGCTGACTTTATAAAAATCCATCAGTGAGAAAACCTTGTACTGGTCTATGAAAAATATGCCTTTTTTCTACTATTGCTACCAGTTCCACCGCTTCCTGTTATCAGTTTTTTGTGTCCTTTATCCTTCCGTCCAAGTCACCTACCCAGATCAAAGACGTACGGCGGGAGCCTGCCGGTTCCAGTGATTTTCCCATCAATTCCGCAAGCAGGATTCCTAAATCAGTTCCGGGTCACTTCTCGCTAATTCCAGCCACCGGAACTTATCTACGGATACGGTCCGCGTTTCCAACACGAGTTCCGCCCACGGAAAAGATATTTTCCCCCAGGCCGAAAAGTACGGACCGGTTCCGGCAGAAAATCACCGGGAATAGCCGGAACATGGAAGCAGTATTCCGGCCAGACATTTTTGGAATTTTTTCCGATGATTTTCGGACCAGTTTCTGCAGTATCTAGTGATCGGAACGATGGACCTGGGTTCTGCCGGGATAGGACATGGTCCGGATCCGACCGTTTCTCAAACACGTCCCGATGACGGATAAAACAGTTTTCCCATCGGGACAGGAAACGACCGAGTTCCCACAGTTTCGAGACTCAGTAAAGTCTTCAACTTGGTAAGTAAACCTACAAGAGTCTTAACAGCAGTCTTTCGTTTGTTTCAAAAAAAAACAAACTTGGAATGTGGAAAAAATTCTCTGAGAAAAATAAAATTTTCATCGATACACTTGAATTTTTTCTCAAAAAAAATTCCATTTTCAATTTCCAGATTTTAGTATCTAAAATAAGTAAAAGTTCGGATTTTTTCGGTGGAAAATCTTAGAATTTGATTTTCCATCGATTCCATTGAAAAGATCCAATAAAATTCTTAAAATCAAGGATTTCAAGGAGAAAAGTGTTTGACGTTTTCGCTGGTATGGATTTATCAAAAGCGTCGAATTCTCGATTATATGTTCTCGAAAGTATTTTATATTCCTGCTCAGTTTTCTGTTAAGCGGATAATTATGAATTTTATTCAGAGACGGTCTTAATATTTGAAGCAACACTAATTTTGAAAAATCTCGATGGAAAACGCTTTATTTCGTCTTATTTCCGTAACTTCATTATCGAATAATCTAGGTTTCCCGGGTGGATCCGGGCGGAACGTTGTTTAGATCCAGTGGGTTCCACGATGATCCAAAGTTTTTCCTGGACATTTACGACTCGCGGAACACGCAGGAATTTGGTGGGTTCCAGGTGCGGACAAATTTGGCCGGAATACTGCTTTCATGTTCCGGCGTTATTTCTCGCTGGAACCAGCTGGAAAAGGCGGGAAAATAGACCATTTTCGGCGGGTTCTGACCGGATCCCAAGTCCGCAACGATCGATCTGGGTACTGCTGCTTTTCCAAGTCTATTTCCATTCTTCATGTAGATTCAATCCTACACACTAAAATAACATGCGTCCCACATAGATGTCATTAGTTTTTGTGTCGCTATCTTCAACATGAAAATATTTCATTATAGAAAGGCAATTCCCTCAGGTCGGATCTAAATACTCGATTTAACTGCTTGTTGAGATATGCTGCAACATAGAACAAGTTACTAACGGCTAGTTGTTTCGGATGACTCATTCGACAGCGTGTTGATTACGCCCCTAGTCAATATGCAGAGTAAACCACAACTCCAACATGGATGCCACAATCTTGTGATCCACATGTTCATCGCCAACCCGAAATTCCTAAATGTGGTAGCGTTGGACAAAATGGGTGTAGGTACCGTCGTCCGTAAAAAGAAGAAGACGAAAAAACCAGGCTGCTTGTGGAAACCTTATCGCCCGTCCCAACGGGCGATAAGCCTATGCAAAGATATTATTACACGACACAAAGGAGCGCTCTTTTAAAATCGATGGGATTTCATGTGCCGCAATAAGAATGCCTCCATGAACTATTTTCAAGCCCATTCGAAACTTACGTTGTAGTGCCTCTTGATCAGTAATGGGTGTGGGTGTGGCGTGTGGATGTGGGTGTGGGCATAGGCGTGAGTGTGGGTGTGGATTGATATAAAAAGCAAACCCAAACTAGGGGTGTTAGTTTAACTTAACTTTAAAAATTAAAGTTAAAGTGGCACTTTAAACTTTAACTTTAACTTAACCAATTAAAGTTAAAGTAGATATGTTGACATAGTCTTGGATAATCGTATTAGGAGGGTACCTTTAATTCCTCAAGTCCTATATAATAGGGGTACCCTGAGGTCCTCAAGTCCTATATTCGGAGGGTACCGTTAAGTCCTCAAGTCCTATATTATTAGGGTACCCTTAGGTCCCCAAGTTGAGGACCTAAGGGTACCCTAATAATATAGGTCTTGAGGACTTAACGGTACTCTCTAATATACGGCTTGAAGACTAACAGTCAATGTTCCTAATAACAACAGCTCCATCAAAATTGGTGTATGAGTGTAGATAAAACAAAAACTAATTTCTATTTTAATAGCCTGATAAGCTCTGATCGGTTTCCACAACTTTATTTCATTTTCCATGATAGGTCAATTTTTTGTGCCTGGGGTACCCTTCGGGTATTCGAAAACATTTTTTTGTTTCCGTTTGAGTTTTCACATTTATAAATCGATAGAACTCAGTGTTCTGATTACGAATATCATATTATTTTTCAAAATTCATTGAGTAATAAGAAAAATCTAGACCATTCAAGACAGGCATAAAAA
>CAJNSZ010001783.1:0-21319 GCA_905329745.1 Rotaria sp. Silwood2
CGAGCTAATCGTTTTGTTATACACATGTTATTACTAGTGTAGATTTACCTTCAGCCACAAGGCTTTCATCGTGCAAACAACATTTGTTCGGTAGTGCTGTGAATATGTTGATTCTTGTATGTATTTGGCTAATCATTCTGTCTTGGTGAATTATTTGCAGAGACAATGGATCTTCTGAAATGAGCTGAAATAGTTCTGTGATTGGTGTAGACAGTTTGAAGCACTCACAAGTACTGACTTACGTGATTACGACTCTCTCTGTAAATCTTTACTGACATAAACGATGTTCATTCGATCGTGTTCGACATCTTCAAAGAAAGCTCCAAGCAAAAAGAGTGGACAATTGCAGTGTATGATTTTATGACTTTCATCGGCCTAATTGCATTACATGAGTCTGATCACCTATTAGGCTTACCAACACGACCTTGTGACCACATCGGAAGAAACTCGTGTCTCAAATTTCTCGAAGAAAAAAAAGAAACCTACAGTGCAGCTCTATACGTTTTCTCTTCGTTTATATTTGTGTTTGTCACTCTTTCGTGAACGGTACTTTTCATATACTGCGATTATCTTGTTTAAAACCACTAGTATTTTTGTTAAATATTTTGTTAGAGCTAGATTCGACCTAATTACCATTTTATAATCTTTTTTCTTTCACTTTCATAGTCGTTTTCATCAACCAGCGAAGCAAGAATGGAATACAAGTACCATCAATTATTATGATCACTTCTGAGATACTAGAAATTCTAACTCGAATTCATCATGGTACATTTGATGATGAAATGAATAATCGATCGATTTTGTTACCTCAATACTATTCTTTCCATCAAGCTAATTATTCGAGAATCTATGTGTTCGAAGGAATTGCACCTCACTCTTCTGAACAGTACACACACAACGATAAGACATAATAGGAAAAAGAAAATATCATCTCACTATAGACTGATTGTCATCATGATTTGAAAAAACAGAATATCAATACTTTGGAACAATCTTCATTTTTACATTGCTTGATGGATGATACAACACTAATATTTTTGTCTCATGACGTCGAAACGATAAAATTCAAATTGTTGATGAATATGGATTAGCAATCAGATATGCCCAATTTATATTTATAATAACTTCGGTTTGGTTGAGCTAAAGACATGATTTTCTTTGATAGTCGAATCGAACAGAGTTTATGACTAATAAAAATTTCAGAATATTATGCACTGTCATGGTGAAGATAGCTTTAGACAAGACAAAATGAAATACAAAAAAATCGAAGTCCGTTACGCGTAATCAAATCAGATCAGAATGGAGAAGACGTTTCGTCGATGATAGTTCAACATATAACTTGAGCAAAATGAAAATTCTACAAATGCGTTTAGTAACATAAGAAATCGAATGCTCCTATGCTAAATATTATTTAATATGGTGTAAGCACAGATACTGCTCCTAGAAACATTAACACTGATAAATTGAATCAATTTCAATTTTACAATAAAACATCTTTTGTGTTCCTCCATGCAACAGCGAAAAAATGTAATCTATCAAGTAGAAAATTGCCTGTTGATCACAAATATCGATATTTGATAAGCATTTATTAGCATATCACACAAACCAGTTGACCACATATGCGTTCATTCTAGTAGCAAATAGACAGTTTCTTTGTAAGAACACAGAAAAAACACAAGTGACAGTGAAATAATGAGAGGGTGGGGACATGCGAGCACAGAAGAATGAAATTCACACCACACACTTACACCCACCCTAGCCCAGAGTTGTAATTGGTCTAGAAATATTAGAGCAGTTCGGTCCGGTCGGTTCAAAAATAGTTCCAGACCGGTAAAAACCGGCGAGTTCACGATGTTTTTTCACGTGATAAAAGTGATATTAGGGACGAAATTTTATCCTAATTGCTTACAGATTTTTACCATGAGAAAACAGTCGACTTTTAAAAACTTTTTTTAGCAATTTTAAATGAAAATAATAGATGTATTATAAAAATCAAAATATCACTCATTCAAAAAGGCCTGGTCTTGAACATTTTGTACCTTGTTTTTAAGTATTTTCTGATAATTGCCATGCGTAGGTAAAAGATGATTACTAAAAAAGATGTTCCGCACATTTAGAAGGTAAGGTTACTTTAGAATAACTACAGAGATGATGTTTTTGATTTTTCTGGTCATTGTGATTTCCCTCAAGCTTTTTATTTACCTGATTTTTTTGATTAAATTGAACCTTTTTGCTTGAAAATTGATAGAGAATGAAAAAAAAACAGTTTGCTCTTAGTTTTTTAATGAAAACATCCAATTAATCAGTTTATTCGAAAAAACATCTGGTTTCAGCTCTGTTCCTTGTTTTTCAGGCTTATCTTTTGTATAACACTTGTATTGCACTGCGCTTTGTTTCCAATTCATTTATAAGGGTACGCAAGGAATGCTGATCTACGCCATCAAATTCGGATCATGCTCATCGACAAAGATTATGGCAATCTGCTAGTTGTAACAGAAGTTCAAGAGGTGAAATTCGAAGGTGTACAATTTCTTCTGCAAGCTTCTACTACCGAGCTTTTGAGAAAAATCAAGACAAACGCATCTTCTTCATTACTTCTGGACAATTGGGAAGGTGTATTGTACCAAAAATCATTGAATAATATCGACATATTTTCAGTAATCAGTCGTACCTGTCTGTATATCTTTTTTCTCACGACTTCGAGGAGCATTCTAACTGAGCGATTGAGTATGCCGACTATATTCTAAAATTTGATTTCGATGCAGACTTATTGAAACGTATGATACTGGGTATTTCTAAATATTTCATTGAATATGGTAAACTACTTCGACAAAATAATAACTGGGAAGGTGTGCTGCAACGTTTATATTGGACAAAGAAGATTTGTCACCAGCATGACAAAATGAAACAATGAATTCCTACGAATGAATTTCGGCCAATGCAAAAAAGTCAAGTAATGAAGAGTATCAATGAGCTGATAGAAGAAATCAAAAAAATATTACCTAAAGAATTGTCTAGACGAAATAGTGGTAGTAGTGATAATGATAGCAATGAGGAGGAATATGTATAGTCAAGTGAACTGAGTAGTTTATATTTACTCTTCGTTTATATCCGATCGAAACTGATGTCCTACTATAGTTGTTGCTAGTCAATTGATTTTATGTATGTGCTTCTCGAATCTTCTAATCTTCCTTTCTCAATCAAGGAAAATAAAGAACTCTCAATTACATAATCTCTATCTCTCTCTGTCTCTCATATGTACAAGTCATTTCATTGACTTCAAAGATTCAATACCTTGGGTCAATGATATTGAGATCACCATGATTTTATCTCACCATTTGAATTATAGAATACTCCCCATTGCGTTTAGTTTTCATACATCGCAATGACTAGTCATTTCTTGTATGTTGTACAGAATATTGATCACCAACACAATTGACATTGTATTCATGCAAACTAGGTCGTTGGGCCACGAATGACAACAACTATACCGAGGAAATGCTTCTATTTCATCTCTTATTGTTTTTCTTCCAATATAAATCAACGAGTGCCGTTTTACTCGTAGAGAAATATTTTAAGTAATAGACAACAAAGGTTCATGATTAGTGAAATGATTCACACTTTTTCATGGAATGAATTATGACTATGAGTTTTTATCTATTGTATTTATATTTTTGAAAGACTGTAAAAGACAACATCTTCGAGCTTTTCTACTATCCCATCTGATTATCGAAGAGACGAAAAATGTTATAGTTGTATATGGTTGTGCGCGTAATCATTATACTTGATATGTATTTTTTACTTCATTTCTGTCAACATTCGTTTTACAATTGTGTAGTACTGGTTCAGCTTTTCTGCATGTAACATTGCAGAATCGATCAGAAATAATACAGTAGAGAAGAACACAGTAAGAAATTTTGTGAAATACGATTTGATTATGAGTGTTGACGTATATGGCGCAGAAAACGAGCTATCCAAGCAAATCTATCCTACAGAGATACCACAAAAGCTAAGAGACAAGTGAACTTTCGTATTTTTTGACTTTCAATGACATTTTTGTAGACTTCGGAACATTATGATTTTTGTCCTCATTACGAACCGTGACAGACACGTCGATATGGCCAAAACAAAGAGAAATTTTTGCTTGTCCAATACCTTTTCACTTTTACGTTTTACTGAGACCTTGAAGTTTTGAATTTAAAATTTTTAAAATTTGACTGATTACTCGATTTTTGAATGAATTTTATATTCTAATATTAAAAAAGAATTAATTATTTTCCTTCTTAGAATATTGTTTTGTGACTTCATCTCAGATGATAACAGATATCTCAATATACTTTTCATGTGAGCCAATTATTGGCTTCAGCTATATAGCATGAGTTCGCATCTACGATTAAAGAGATTCCATCGTGTTTCTCATTCACAATCTGTAATTACTACAGTGAAAGCTGTTCGACAACGCTCATACTTCCCTCAAATCTTGAACAAAAGATTACCTTTGTACTATCTTCACCATGTTTCCACTCAATAGACATTTTTTTTTGCTGTTAAATGAATTTGTTCATGTTACTATTTGCATATGAGTCATTGCAGGAAATTAGCTTCTTTCTAATGAGATCGTTGTGAACAAAATATAACTAAAGATTAATGTGGAACTATATTATTAGGTGACGAAGTCGAAAATAAAATTTATTCATAGTTCGTTTCAGCTTGGACATCTTGTTATTTTTCAGAAGGTTTTTTCGGGAAACTCAAATAATCTGTTTGACTTAAGAAAAAACATTCTTGAAGTAGTATTTTTGTTTCAAATGAACAATATCCCTATGGAATTTTACAACTTGTTAAAGGTACCCATCAAACTTATCTCTTTGGACAATCTACTCATTGAATTTTAAACATTCTGGCAATAGTAAACGAGTATCTTCTCATGTGAAATTCAGTTGTCTCATCTACGACATCCGATACTGGCTGAACATAATCCAGTTAATCTTATAGGGTATGGGTGAAAAAAAGTTTTCACACCTACACCCTATGTAATAAATTTTCATCAATATGCAATAAAAATTGATAATAGCCTTGATGATGAGTTTTGAGTCAGATGGAAACGATGACCGTATGGTTCCTGTGAATTTTATTCTTCAAGTGGTGCAGAATAAAAATCATCTAATAAATCTCTTCTGCAAGAATGAAACCGATTGTGATAAGCTGTATTTCATATACTCATTCTGAAACAAGAATATTTTATTCAAAAACAAAATAAATGAAAGAAGTTCAATTAGTTCATTTTAAAATTGACTATAATCAAAGTGTCACATATTCATCAACGAGATACTATTCGCAAGCGTGATGGATCTGCGATGTACATAAGCTGACATTCTTTGATTCATATTCTTCTTCAAATTATCACTGTCAAGATCATTCAATACTCGAACATCATCTACATGCAATCGATTGAGATATGCCTTGCGAAAGAAAGCAATCATCGGATTACGAACTAACAATAGACCCAAATGCCATTTATGAATAGCTCGTAATGATTTCTTTCGTTGATCCTTCGATATCATCATAAACGATTTATCGTTGTTAATGATTAGGTCATCAAAAGCACGATTATGTAAAAATTGTTTCATCTTACATTGTCTTAACATATGTGAAACAAAGACCAACATTACAGGATGTCGATGAACACATTCACTATGAATAAAACCACAATAGGCATTAAAACCGCCATCATATAATTCCAATTTACGTCCTAATGGAGAATAATCTAATCGACACATATAAAGCATGCCGGCCATAACACTTTTAATCAACCGAATGATCGATGAAATAAATCCAAGAAAAGCATCCAAGAAAAAATTAAAATAGATAAAAATCATCAACATTCGACGATTGTTAATTGCTAGTACTTTACCACAATGTTGAAGAAAAATATACTGAGCTAGTAACATATTCAAATATTTTTTGAAGTAAATTAATAGAAGAGTTGGAATAATAGCTTTGAGAATATATTCCAAAAATCGAGCGTTTCGATAGATAATTAAAGCTTCGATACAAATACATAGAATACTTGCAAAAATTGCAATAATAATGTAACCCCAGATAAGATAACCGATAAAGTATCCGGCAAAATGCATATTACCAATTGCATATAAAATATATTTTGATCGTTGCCGTCGTGGTATTTCGCTGTCATCACCACGAAATGATTGAAATAGATTTCGACGAATGTTTGCTAGTAATGCAAGTAATTGAATGATCGTTATGAGTACAGTTAGTGTTACTGCTAAAACATAAGGCCGTTGCAAGTTTGGTACTGGAAATTCAGATTGTTGAGGCTTAATTTCAGTAATCGAATACATGGTATTTTCATTGTTATCATTGAACACTGATATGACATTGAAAAAAGTTTGCATTGTTATTTGTATAGAATGCAGAGTCGGTAGAATTTGTACACATGCCTGTACAGTAATGAAGAAGAGAAGAAAAATAATCGATGAATAAACACAAAGTACACGTGTAGAAAAGTAGAAATCATCCCGCCATTCGTAAATAAATTTCGGTATTAGTCGACCAAATAGATGACAAGTGCGTGGTCGCTGATCAGCAGAACGAAAAAGATTTCGTACGTAGAGCATTTCAGATGAATTTGGCTGTGATGCTCGTAAGAGTATACGTTCTTCACGGGTCAATGTCAACAACATTTGTTCTTCTTGAGACAAAGAACTTTTCTTCAATCGTTTGTAAATCTTGTCTACTAATAAAGTCGGTAATTTTATACTTATATACGCCAAACACAAGAATCTCGGAATATCTGTGCACAATTGAAGAATCAATAGTTGTGAACCTGTACCATAGTATTCAAGTTTCTCATGCAATGAACTTCCATTATTTGTGGTATTGTAATCTTCAAAAGTGATATAGTAATCTGAAGTGCACATAGCCTGATTGACGATAGTAATCGAATAATCAAGCCAGGCATAGATTGTACCACAGAACAATGCCAAAATTAAATCGAGATAAACTACAGCCAATAGTGGATAATAACGAAAACCTATGATTAATACTTCCAAAACACGATCAGAATATTCAAGAATAATGCCTTTATTATTGGATGATGAAGAATTATTGAAAAAATTTCTGACAATAACAAAAAGTTCATCCGCACATATGGCAAATATTATGGCTGCAAATTTCCGATCTATATGTGAAAGAAAATCGGCTGGAACCGGTGGTGCAATATGGCCGTAACATCTATTTCGTAATAATGAAGTTCGTTTTGTTATTACAATACAGATAACAATGATGAAACAAGAGACAGGAAATACTAAAACATTAAATATTTTCATATTCATAATGTGACAGATAGAATTTGGTACGTAATAAAGTGATAAATTATTTTCATATCGATATATTATCGTATTGTGAATTGGCTTTAAAATAGACCACTTGACGACAAGAGTCAATGCAGTTATAAGAAGTGTCAATAGAAAGATAGTGCATGATCTTAGACGAATTGATCGTTTGATATTATTCATGACTATTAATAACTCGAACGTTTTCGAATCTTTGGACTTTGATCTATAATACACACATTAAGGGCACGACAAAGGTGAACAAAACAATAGAAAAATAAATTCACTTGTTCTTTTCATTTTGTTTTGACTGTTTTGTTTTCTGATGAATGTAGTGAAAAATGTTCAAACTGTAGAACACAATAAGGAATATGCCCAATATACATCCCAGTGCAATAACTTGTTTTCCACTATTTGTCTCTGAAACAGAAAAGAAACAAAAATTTTATTTTATCATAGAATAAATAGCTAACAGACATACGCTGATCGCACAATGTACCATTCCACCAAAATTTGCATTGACAACTCCATTGACCATCAGTATTATCAATACAGTATCCATTCGAACCGCATGGATCATATGTCGAACAATCTGAATTGGGTTTTAGTCCATGATAAAAGAACCTTTTTTACTGAAACTACTTACTCTGCTGATCATTGGTAATCGATTTCATTGTAAAAAACAATAAATATTATTATATTACCAATTCTTCTTGCTACTAAATCAATATTTGAAGGCAGGAGCAAAGACAATCGACGCTTTATTTATGCAGTTTTCAATGTTGCATTAACGGTCGCTATCTGTCAATCATTCATCTTATTTATATGTTTCGGCTGTTCTTTTTTTCTTTTATTTCATGATTGTTAGTTTTTGTTGTTGTCTCTGCGATTCAAATACAAAACAGCAGTATCTATTAAGTAATTCTATTCAATTTTCTTCATCATATTACATTACTGGAGGAGCAGTTAAAAAAATAAATTGTTGGTATTGCCTGATGATAAGTGTTTTAATGGCATTCACAGAATTGCGAAGGTTAACGTAGACAGATTAAAGTATGATGTCATGAAAATAAACTGTAAAATTTTTTCTATCAAAAACAACAAAATTCGGTACATTATATGCAATTTTATCAGGAATCTATACAGTCGAGCTCTGATGTTTGTGAGTAGATACCATCGGGACTGGTTCCAATTTCGAAAGGTGTCGATGAGTGTGAGTGTCTGTTTATGGTCACTTCGCCCACACACTCACACCTACACCCGCATGAATTGACCTCAACTAACTATACGTTTCTAGCGTTGTGTCTTTTAGAAATGAAAGCACTGTTTCTGCAGTATTCAACGATTTTCGCAGACTCATTAGTGCGTCGGATGGAAAACGAATCAAACTTTTCTGACTCGAGTTAGTTTTGATTTGTATGTGGGCTTAAGTAGCATTCATTCTGAATGACACGGGACATTGTTTATAGTGATTATCAAAGATGCAAAAAAATGGGACGTCGATTTCTCAATTGCATCATTGACGTATCCATATATGCACAGTGTTTGCCACGTGATAAATGTGTCGATAGAAATTTATTTTATTGCCTCATTTCATTGTTTTTGTAAGCATCCATATGTATGACGTCAGCATGTTGATTTCTTTGTCTGTGATAAGATGTAGTGAAGCATTGATGATGTCTATGACTTTCATGATATTATCTGATTCTACTTGATTTTTCAGAATTTCAGGTGCTTTTTTTTGTTTGTGGATGTCGAAAATCAGACCAAATCGCTGAATAGCAAGAATTTTCGCGTCTAACATCTTCTAGATTTCTTCTATGAAAGCTTATTTGCAACTGAAAATTCTCAATTGTATTTGATCTCATAGGATTTTGAGCTATTTTAAGTGACTCAAGTTTTTAACAATCAATAGAAACGAAATGTGCGAAAGAGAGTTTTCTAAACACTTGTCATTGAAGGATTTAACAGTAACGAAATGCAACAATACATAAAACTCAATTTATGTTGAGCCTCACTTAATGGTCATTACGGATGATTCTCATTGA
Organism: Rotaria sp. Silwood2; assembly: GCA_905329745.1. Lineage (NCBI taxonomy): Eukaryota > Metazoa > Rotifera > Eurotatoria > Philodinida > Philodinidae > Rotaria > Rotaria sp. Silwood2. The sequence continues at coordinate 9,404 of CAJNSZ010001783.1, forward strand.
ATTTGTATCAATGTTGAGCATATGCATTCTCACACAGCATTTCTTATTGGTTGTTAGCCACAAGTCTGAAGATAAGACTTGCCTCCTCTAGAGTTTCTCGTATACGTTTACTAGTTATGTGCTAGTCACAGAGTGTATTGTAAATCATAACTTAGAAAGTGTGCTATCCAACGACTGGTCGAAGGTAAATTTCAGTAAGAGAGCTTGCCGAGAGTTATCGAACGATTTACTAGCGTCAAAGCTCGAACATAAGATATTGGATATATGGAACAACTTAAACACCTTTCATGTCGACCGGAAAACTCATCGATTAATAACTAGAGATATATTTTAACTGGCATTAAATGAGAAAGATTGGAGCGCAAACATATAATGGTAATGATGTTTTCTTTTCTATAATGTTTAGATGTCACGAGAAATATCAGTGATCTATTCGAAACACATATGAACAGCTCAAGGTGATGGGTGGCTTACGATTAGATAATGATGAAATGAAAAATTTAAATAAAACAATAAAAGAAATAATTGCTTGTCCAATGCTACTACAAATCGAGACTGCACTAATGAAAACGAATGAATTTCATGAATTAGCAGCATTCATACGAATATTAGACTTCAAATTTATCATTTCCGATGAATTTCACCGATCAAGACAATTACAATTTGGAAATTCAATAAAATTGGAAAATTTATTGGGATTTAAGAAATTCGATTACTATCAATACGATGCGCAACAGTAGGACACGATCGAAAATCTAAGATCGAAATTATGAAACACTTACATGAAATTATGCCCGATGTTATGCTTCGTGTGATATATACAGGTCATGGTTTAAAAGAGATTATGTACACTCCGATAGACATGAATGATGTGAGCGAAATTGAATTTAAACCAATCTTAAAATTGACTTCTTATGGAAGCAAAAATTTGACAATGAAAAAATTTATGATAGAGAAATAAGAATAGAAAATTATTACTCGACGCAACTAGCCATTAGTTAACTGCACTTGTAAACGTTTTAAAACTATAAAATAAACAAAACTAGCTCCATATTTATAAGCATTTCATCTATAGTATAAAAAACATATAGTGACATCTTGAATACTCAATTGTCAAATGATCAAATTAGATTTTTTCTTTCAATGAACTTTTGAAACTAGATTGTTCAATCACAATGACAGGAATTTTGTATGTGTTCGATGTTTTGTCATTGGAATGTCTCGCCGTAATCGTATCATAACTATTGAAAGTATTCCTTGCTTTCAGTCTACAACTAAACCCATATTCTGCATCCTAATTTCAATAGTTTTGCTTCATTTCACGGGTAAAAAGAAAAAAAAAGTGACTAAAAAAATTTTTTTTCCTGCAAAATCATTTTCTGTTTTTTCTTCCTTGTTGACATTGAAGCTTCTTCCAATCGGAACGTGTTGTTTTGAGTAACTTACAGAAATGATTTTCAGCAGGTACAGTACGTTTTATCTTACTTGCTACAAGAAGCCAGTGAACGATTTAAGAAAGAAGATTGTTATGCATAATATCTAGTCAACTTTGTAAAACAATACGCTCTCATTCGTAGTAATGTCCAAATAGAAAGCAATTCATCATTTTTGATACGCCCTCTGCATTTATGATATTATTATTAATAATATAGTGTTATAGGCAACGAATTGCCATAAAACTATATATGTCATAAAAAGGTTATAAATTTAGGGAAATCTCGCTTTTGAACTATGAAGCGTATACTGAGGAACTATAGTAATATGCCTATCGATACTTCACAAAACTTTCTACAGGTATACTTTTTGTCTATAGATTTGGTAGTTTTCGCAAAGCTTTTGATGTTACAAACGCCAATTATAACTTCGACAGTCAACATTTATGCTTCTCAACCAACAAAAACCTCATTTATATTAAGATATATAATTAAACCACGGATGTAGAGATTGATTAACATAAATGTGGAGTTAGCTAGTCATAGGATATTGGTGTAGATCAGTGTTGCTGTTCTAATTATGCACATCCACACCATTTTTTGCCATGCTCTCTACATTTATGGCACAAGAGTCTTCATTTATAACTATTTAAATCTATATTTATGCTTATCATTCTTCATACGAATGGTACCCATTAGTAAATACACAGTAGTATGATCATTTGTTGCTGAATCCTGTCTAGTTTTCTTCTTAAGACCATAGATATAGAGAGGATATAAAAAATGATGATTTTTTTCTTGGTAGAAATGCCGTCTCACTCGATTTTTAAATCTTTAATTATAAAAATTTTTTTTTTCAAGAAAAACTTTCAATAAGTTGCATCAATAAAGACTGTTTACTCAATTTTAGTAATCATTATTTGAAAGTTTAAACGTTAACAGAACCACCATTTCAATTATCATTTGTTGTCCACCTGAGATTCGTTCCAAGCTCAGTAAATCAAATAAGACTTATTTATTGTGAAGATATGAAAGTATTGAAAAATAATTGACTAACTTTTATTATGTAAACAGTTCTTTATGTCTCTGTAGAAGATTTTTCTGTTTCTGTTACTGCATCCGTACTAATTTAGATCTTTGTTCTTTATTTAATTTTACAAGCAACGGCGCGTATAATGGCATTGATCTGGTTTTGGAGTTTGTTCATTTTACCGTTCACTGCCATTCTTACATTTATGACGACTTTAATCGTGTGCAGTCAAGTTCAGAAAAATGTGTGGCCAGAAAATAAGTTTCCTCAGATATCGCAACTTGGTATTGGTCGTGCCTATTATTATTTTGTATCAGGCTTTGCTCTATTGTTTCTACAATTATGTATTGTTCTCGTTGGCCGAATTCAATTTTTAATTCAATCGCAAACGATTTTTAGTTGCAAACAAATTTATTTTATTCATGCAAATGCATTCATTGCTAATATCTTACTTCTCACCATGGCATTAGTGAGTGTGGAAAATCATCTTCGTATTCATGTGATTAGTGCCATAGGCATGTTTGCATTTATTTCATTTTATTGTATACGTCATACTGTCATTATTTTTCAACTTTATAAGCGTCGATCAGAAGCTCCTCGTCATTCCAATGTTATTTTGCTCGCCTGGTTTCTTGTTTGTACTCTACTAATGGTGATCTTTGCTAGCATGTGGGTCTTGACCGGAAAGAGTATTCCTCAATATATTGCTGCTGCCATACCTTTCCTCTATTGTCTCGGCTTTGTGCCACACTTTTGGCGACAAACAACGATGACAGAACAAAACCTTGAATTACTTTCATCAGTGAACGATTCAAGTGGCATTGTTGTGTGAATATAATTACGATTACTTAAGTGAAATAAAACAAATTTTATGTAAAAATTACTTCGGAATCGTTAGTTTTTTTGACAGAATGAAGTGGATGTTTTCAAGTCGACGGTTAATGATATGGATGGGAGTAAATATATATGCTAACAGCAATGCACACAAAAACAAACAAACATGAGTCTGAAATAATCACGTAGACAACGAAGTCTTGTTGAAGCTCAATTTTAATTAGACTGCCTATTAGCCAATGATAACTAGAGCACTATTCGTAGTGCTGCCCAGGTTGGAGAGCCAAAAACTGATGTTATAGCTTGCACCGATCACCGTTGTGAAAGATTGACTGAGGTAATCCGAAAATCCTACTGCACCATCGTAGAAACTATAACTGCCTGAATGAGAACATGATGCCGATATAGTACCGCTAGCACTAGCCCCGCTCGGGTTACAGTAAGTATAATATTGGGTCAATGGACTCAGTTCAAAACCACCATTTTGCCACATCTGTATTCCGTTGTAGTCGACTGAGATGTCATCTAGGCACCAATAGCTAGGATCTTGACGGAAAGCCAGCATCATCGTTGTATTAGTCGATGTGGCAACAAATATATATTGATAGAATGTATAAGAAAATGGCGCCATATTTGAAAGGTAAAGTAGAGTAGTGATTGAGCCGGTCATTATTGCCGTACATGAGTTGTTCAAAACGGCTGAATCAAAATAAAAGAATGTTCACATGTAAAGTCAAATGAGGTCTAAATTTTCTGATTTGAATGCATCGACATTTTTTTTCGACAAATATCAATGAAGTACTTTTAAAACGATGCTACATTTGAAGAAAATTAGTTCTCACATAATTTACATTTCAATACTAAAGTGTCGCATAATACTAATTATATTTCATCATACTTTAATACGAAATAATTATATCTTGTTTCTGAATTATAGTTTGAACTTACAAGATGGTACATTAACAGTGGTCGCCGACGCTACCGTTGTAGTGTCTATATGCATATGATGAAAATGGATCTGTCAATATTATAAAATATTACTGATGGATCTTACTCGTCGCGGATGATATTGTTGTAATGGTAGAATTGATGGGTGTTGAAGATGCTATTTAAATAAAAATAAATGAAATGAAATGAAATCTAATACGTTTTTTAGATTATCTTTAGCGTTGCCCAATGTTGTTGTTCTTTGTGTCCTACCTTTCATCTTTGAAACCAAAACTCCAGCTGCAATTCCACCACCCACTAATAATAGTAATAGCAAGCCTAAAAGAAGACAGCACAATGGTGAACAACAGTAACATACACATCTGCAAATGAATGAAAAATTCGGTTTGAAATAATAACTACTTAATCAAACTGACGATACTTTCCTTGATTGAGATTTTTTCCCACATGATTCGTCCTTTTGACTTTTATCGTTTTCGTTTACCAGTCGTTGTTTCCTGTCAATATTCAAGTAACAATTTGTGCTACTGATGAAAAGATTATTTAATTATCTCAGTCTCACTGAAATTTTTTTCTAATAGATTTAGAGCAGAAAACGCTAAAAACATGCTTGGTCAAAAAGTAGAACATATTCTCCAGGGCTTTATTTGATTTTCAATTTTTCACTTGTAACCAGTAACTCGGCTTCTAGCAGAATACATAGACACATTTCCATGGTTACCGTATACCATGGTAAAATATCAGTACTCAATCGTAGAAATGAATGAGCATAACAGTATACACTGATTCTTTCTTGTGATATTGAGTTTTGTTATATGAATTGATGGATCAGAAAAAAAGCAGTACTTTTTGGCATCTTAGTACTGCCCAGGTAGACAAACTTTTCAGAAAACGCATTTAAACGCACAGAAATTGGCCTAAAATCCGCAAAAAGTGAACGTTTTTGGCTCACAGTCGGGAACCGCGAATGTGAGCCAAAAACATTCATTTTTCGCCCTTTTTGTGCATTTAAACGCGTTTTCTGAAAAGTTTGTCTGTTTGGGTGCTTAACAACAAGATCAAACACAAATTCATCAAAATATACATACGTATATTTCTATTTGCCAACTTTCAGCTACAGTCTTACATGGCAATCTCTCATATTTTTTAAAATAGAAGACTCAAAAATAAATAGAAAAGAAACATACTAGGCTGGAGTCTGGTCAATATAAACACCACATCTACTCACATTTGCATAGGCTCTCTTCTGCTAACATTCATAACTTTCCCAGTGAAGCGAAATAAATATTCATCAAGTTTAATTGACTCATTTTGATAGCCACCGTCTCTCTCATAGTCTTCTTCATTTCTTGTCGTTAGTTGGTAGACCATTCACTAAATCAAACAACCACAATTTCGATTCTGCATATGGTCAGAAGAAGTCAAGTGGTGAAAAAAAGAAATCTAACAATTAGTTTATTCAGCCAGACAGTCACAAGTTTTGGAAGACGCGTTTTAACGCGTAGCCGCTGCTTCTGTTCGTGTGTTTTTACCTCATTCTGCCTATGAAAACGGTATGAACAGTAACTTTCATGCCAACAGAATGCCTAAGCTCGCTTCTTTTCATAACTTCTTGACTGTTTTTCCTCAGTAAACAGTTTGATGTATGTGCAAAGACTTAAAAAAATTTGAAAAAAATGTGTTTAGGCGTTTTCTTGGCATTAAAGTCATTTTTCGTAACTTTTTCACGCGCTAAATAAAGTACAGGTGGTAAACTGTTATGTGATTGATACTCACGTGAAAATGCAGAAAGAGGAGTACCGATTGCGTGTTCTCAACAGTTGCACTACACGGATACCGACCAATCAGATGTTAGTCTGCAAATCGTATTTTGTCTTTTCAAATCTACTATACTCTGAATAAAAAGTTATTCTTCCTGCAGATATGCAAGAAGGACTTTCGTACGGTTTGATACGAAGGTCACAACTTTGAAAACATTCTGTCTTCAACAGTAAACGTTCCGCACTGATATACGAAATCCCATTTGTTTAAAGTATAGACAACCAATTTTTTCTTCTGTGTTTCTCTAGCAATGACCATGTTGGTCAGAGACCAAAACAAATGAGAAAAGTCATATTCAAATTCCATTTGGTTCGAATCTGTTTCACACTCTTATTCTGCTTAGAAAATATCATAGCATCAGGTATTTCATAAGCGCAAATATGATTGTTGAGAAAAAAATAAAAAAAGTCGATTAGCTGAAATATTTCTTGAGAAGAAATCTGACTTTCTCTTGTAAAAATGACTACAGAAGTTGTTTTCAAGTATTCCACCGTTGTAATAAAAAGACATAATCTTTTTGATAAATACACGTAGATACGTCAAAATTCAGCTTCAATATTATCTGATGCTGAAATCCTGCTGTGATGCCGAAGATAGCATCATTGCGATTAGTCCCTTGTAGAAAGAAGACTGTTTTAGAAAACAAGCTGTTTAGTAGTAGCACATATTTGAAGACAAAAATACAGACCCCTTTAAAGTTGATGATTTTTTCTCAGACGATCGAGCATTATTCGATTTTATGGAACCGGGCTTATCAGCAAGCTTTGAAAATGCTGTCATTGAAGGATAGGCTCCCCACTGTGTGGACGATGATTGAGCCCATTGTGTGGATGACGACTGAGCCCATTGTATGGATGATGATTCAGCCCATTGAATATCCTCAAGTTCATTGGCATTTGAAAATGCATTAACGTTTGTTGGTTCTGGATTAATCTGAGGCGTATGGATATAGTCAACAATGACTATTGAAATCAATACTACCCTACCTTTCTGAGTTGATGCTTCGGTTGATACAAACCATGAACTGCAGAACTAGACGTCGGCATTTAATAAGTCGTAATAGTGTTTTGAAAGTGAGCAGTAAAAATTCAAAATGCTATAGTATTAATAGTTGTATGTCAATTTTTCTTGGTAGCAATGTCCTTTGTGTTTTTTTTGACTTCTTTTCATGAAAGTGTGAGCCTCTAATTCAGCAGCAATGCACTTACCAGGAGAGTATCGCCCCAAGTCTCTTGAAAATGCTCGACTGCTCTAGTGTTGGCAGGCAACCCGAGCAAAATAATAATATTATTTACTTAAAGAGAAAGATAATTGCTTTTTAATCATTTCTTCTTTAAACAACGCAAAACGAACGATTCATTTTCTGAGGATTACTTCGAGACAGTAAGTGAATTAGTGTATTAATATGCTTCAGAAAGACGCAACACTTATTACACCTCAGTGTTGCTATAATATTACTCCTATATTTTATTATCGGAAGTCTTTTTCTTATCTACAGAAAATTAATAATGAATTATCAAGAAAAACTCTTCAGAATAATCACTCGATTTCATTTCTATTTTCTCATCGATCTTCATTATCCTCGTCTAATGAAAAAAAGATAGTCTACTATACTATAAATTCTAAAACTACGACATAGATCAAATTTTTTCCAGTAACTGCAACATCGATTAGATTTCAAAAGTGAATCATATCAATTCATCTTCATATAAAGAAAGAAATGTATTATCGACTTAAGAATATTAGAGTGGCAAATATTTTATGAAGAAATTTTACTGTAAATATGAAAATGACTTTATGGTTAAATGACTATCACCAAAGTTCATCTTTTATCATGACAAATACTGTCTCCGTATGGCTACGATTGGATTCCAAAATTTATCAACAATTGTATCAAGACTTGCTCTATGTCAATGCGCAGATAAATAGCATATTAGATAGTACGAAAATACGCTGTATCAGACAAGTTTTGTCTATTATTAATGTGTGAAATAATTTTAGGGAGAAGTAACGGCTTAGAAATATGCGCTATCATGTAGAAAAAGAAAAGAAGATCAATGAACATGAACTGTTTCCAAAAAATAATTGAATAAGCACCGTCCGCGTTTTCGTCGTTGTTGTGCAATTGTATAACAATAGTTTGTTTACTTATCTTCATGCACGAGTCTCAGAAAAATAGCACATGAGAATGGATGAATGTAAGAGATTCAGAACAACAATAATGAAAGAGCGTTGCTGTGATCGTTGGTCTTCTCTTCAAAAAAACAATGTTAAGCAACTAAATATTATCTGCAGCTATTTCTGCTTAGTTTCTCTTACAGTCGTATGTTGATATAAGAGCAAACAAATGCTTCGAGCGTGATGCAATTGTTGTGCGAGCAAGTAAAAATGAAAAGTGTGTCGATATGAGTGTCGGTGAGGCTTGAAATGTAACTATTCACAAGGAACGCAACAGACTAAAATAAAAGTTGTTTGTAGTAGAAACTCCAATAGCAGTGTACATGAGTATCATATTGTTTGTCTTCATGAAGCTACAGTAATAAACTTTCTCGAAAGAACTAATTGTTTAATTGATATGTTAAACGGATCGTTTTTCTTATTCACTGATGAAATTCAGTATTTAAACCAACCGATCATGTCTTTTTCAACAAAATTCTAACGGTTTCAAATGCATCTCACCCCATCCCACACATTCTGGCACTCAAACCCAAACTCTTGTGGGTTGACTAATGTGAATTTGAGAAAATAATTCGAAAAGGATGCAGAATATCGATACATTGTTTTTTCAAAAGAAATTGAAATATTCGTCCCTATAATAGATTCTCTTGAAGAGCTGCTTCTATTACAGCAATCACACGTCGATTCAGTCGTTTTTCAACACCTTCATTAGTTTTGGCCATTAAATTTTGTTTAGTGGCTGACCATTTTTTCTTGTTCTGAAATTGATCTATAGGAAATAAAGCCAAGTTGGTCACTTCATAATAGCTACCATCCTCAGGCATCTTGGATGTATCAATCGTTTCGAATTGTTCGCAAATGCCCTTTGCACACTTTGATTTGTAAATATAGCAACGAAATTTAAACGATCCATCCTTCCTCTGATGTGTAATATCAACGAAAGGATAAGTGATCAATTGCGGATGAGGACAAGAAAAAAGAGTTCGTGTCTCCTCATACAATTCTTCGCTGGCCGTCTTTGCCAACCGTTCAGGATCACTCTCTTCGTATTTGATTCGACCGCCACAGCAATTGTAATCCACGGTGTAGTCATGGATAAGCACGAGAGCCGAACTATTGGTATCGACTATCAACACACCAGCACCAGTATATTCATCCTGAGAGAAGGACATCTTCAAGAAGAAACGCAGTTAATTAATCAGGGTTTAACATTTTCAGGCACATCGACAAGGGAAGAAGAAGTAGAGAGAGTTTCAATCCCATCCTCCCAATTGCGATCAGATCTGATGTAATATGTTGACTCAAGTCTGACAAAAATTGTTGTCCTATGTAAATTTCTACTAAAAGGATTATTCTTAAAAAAAACATTGCATCTTTGGGATTGAGATTTTTCAGGGCTTATCCGTTAACGTAGTAACTTATTTTTAGATACGACCTTCTTTGATCTTTCTAAACATTTTTTACAAAAGTCTGTCGATTTACTAGATTAACACGTAGTCACATTCAGCGGCTAAATGCACGATAAAGAATCGCTTTCTCAACTAACCTCAACAGGATGCAAGCAGTGTTATTTTTATTGAAAAGCTGGCAAGTTAGCGTCTATGGTGAAGTACAAAATGAAGAATTCACTGAAGTAGCTTCTATGCATTTGTCAAAAAAGCTATTGCAAACTACGGAGTGGCTGCTAAGGAAAGAATTTCCTTGTAAAGTTATCAATGAAAACAACAACACTCGGAAATTCAAGGATATTTTTTACCACGTGACAGAACTTTTTGCAAATTCGTATGCATTTTCACGTGATGAATTCCATCAGTAGTACTGCCCACGAGAATGTTCTTAAATGCTATGTCTTGAAACAAACGTAAGTGATTGAATGGCGCGACACTGGCTCTGGTTCAGAGACAAAAATACGATATAGAATTAGACAATGTATTACAGTCTAGTAAACCGACCCGGAAAGAAAAATATTTGTTGAGTGGATAGAGTGGCGTCTACGACGATGAAAATCGTATTCGGACCGGTCGAAGTTGTACAGAGAGATAGTTACTCGTCAATAATCTAGAAAAATTAAAAACAAAATCCATTCATTGTAGAATATTCAGCAAATACAGAATGACAGTGTTCAGAAGTACAAGAGTTCAAAATTTAATCCTCTTGAAAACATAGACATAAACCAAACAAAAGCCTCGATCATCTTTGTTTTCTGACTCATGAAACACAAGTACTTGTCATTGAACTTGAATGTCTTGATTATAAATTTTATTCGGCCTAAATCGATGATTCTCGAATTGTATTTAGACAAATCAAACACAAAAACCCAACAAGGGCCATAGCTTACAACAAAATATTTTCTTTATCCATTGCATACTTGTTTTGCCGCCGACAAGACTCGAACAGTAGGTAGTTGAATATCTTCATTTGAAACAAAACTTATTTTGCTACCGTAGTGAAACATGTCCATAGTGTTCGATGGTGGAAAACTCGGTGATGACGATATCTAAAATCTTCAAGAGCAAAATGCTTAGAAAAACAGAAAGTAATCTCAGATCAACATCATTCATAAAAAAAGATGGGTCCGCTCGGCCTGATAGTCAACTAGAGAACTACTTAACATCGTTTCAAATAATGATTGCAAGTGGGGTTGATATCGGTCGATTCGGTGTCCATTTTTTGGTTTCACTAATGTGAGTCAGAGAAATCGGTAGTCATTATTTCATAGTAATTTTTATTTTTTAGTTTCTTCTACTTGCATTTGCACATCAAGAACAAGTTGATACTCTGATAGATGAAAAGAATTAGTCACGCGTAAGTGTGAACAGTCAAGCGAACTCTATTGGTTTTTTTTACAATCAATCACAATGTATATGTCGTGCATATGGCGCACCCATCTATCATGTCGTTTCTGTTTCTTTGAAATTGAATGTAGACCAGTGGCATCTTTACATAAAAATCTGGAATCCGTAGAAGATATAGTATTCATCGCTAAGAACAACCGTCGAGAACTTAATTCTGTTCTCATTAGCAATAAGACGAAAAAGTAGGTTAATCCAATTAAAACTTGAAACAAGTAGAATGTTTTTCGACCGAACTAGATCGGCCGGCAAAATTATCAAAGTGAATTTGTGATATCAGAGAGAAATCAGACAAACAAGATGATTGCATGCAAGTCAATATTGTGCGATATTTACAATTGATGTTTATCAAGTTCATCTAATTTTCACTTTCTAATTGTCTTATGTCTAACTATTCTAACGGGTGATCGAAAAGTCTTTGCACAAGATTGAAATTCACATTTCTGTTGTTGTACTCATGTTTTGTTTCTAATTTTTTTATACAAAATACATACACTATGAATCTATAAAATTACATAATCAAAGTGCCAAAAATGTTTCTTTATCTCACCGTTTTCCTAAGTTTGTTCGAAGGTTCTTTTTTGTGACTGGACAATATTAATGTTAAGGATGGGGGAAGCCTCCTCTTTCCAAGGTACCGATGTTTTAGCCATTTTGTAAAGCAAATGAAACTGCGTATAGCCTGAAATTTTCTTGGACAATCAACTTGTTTTGACAGAGTTATACCTTTCACAAGTTATATGTCTTTTTAAACTTCTGGCCAGTATGAAATTTGGAAAACTTTTTGAATGCATACTTTTGATCGGATTTTTCTATCGTT
>CAJNSZ010001784.1:0-21308 GCA_905329745.1 Rotaria sp. Silwood2
TGACATCGCAATACTCGGTTAAGCATACGACTGAAACTTTCGTTATTAAGCTGCATAGTGTACAAATATATAGCTGCCGATTCGTCAACAGTAAGTTTATTTGAGGAAGTCGTGTTGGCACGTTTTTTTACATGTCGTATATAATTATCCAAGCAAGGAATAACATTTTTAATCGGATTGAGAGCTTCTTCCAGTGTTGAATTCCGCTTATTTTGATAACCTTCGATAGGTTTTAATGTCTGATTCTCACAGTCGACGTCAGTGAGTCGAATAATCACAGTGTAGATGTGACCTATGGTAATTTTGTTTTTCATATTATTTAATTTAATTCTGAACAAAAAATACCATGCTCAGGTACTACATACGTAATAGTCAATCTCATAGAAGCTATCAGCAATAAGTCAGACAACATTTTATAGAGATATCAAAGGCGACTAGAAGTAATCAGAAATGTAATAGTTTTGACATTTACGAAGTAATAAGGTGATGAATATAAATATTATGAAGTCGAACAAGTAAAACTCTTCTTCTATTAGTGAGTGAACGGAACGCTCCTAGACTATATAATTCTTCAAATTTTTTTGATTCATAAAAATATCAAATTTAGTTTTAGAAGGATGAATACTTCTTTAGAAAGGCATTAAACATGTTGGATCAGACAATTTTTTGATTCCTTTTCTCGCTTTCATTAATTCCAAAAGAATTTGAATTAATAGGAGTGATGAAATAAAAAGCTTTTCTAAGCTAATCTTTTCGAGATGACGTAAGTCGATTACAGCCGATCCTTCTTATTTCGTTACTTAGGATCGTTCAAAATTTTTCCAATATTGCAGAGGAAAATCTGGCGCCACATTCCCAATCTCAACTTCGAAACTAGTAGACAATTTAGATTCTCATCCATAGTTATTTTACTCTTGAGAATGGCTTTTCGTCTATTTTCAAAAGAGCGAACGTTTTACCTACAAACTTTTGAACCACCTCTTAGAAAGATTGAACACTCACATGCTATTGAATCTTAATATTCTTGTTATAATGAATATAGGATTTATCTAATGCACACGGTCTCAATAGAGATTTATAAAAAGGTACTCTAACAAGTAATCAATCATGCTTTTGTTGGCACGATACTTTCTCGCTTATTTGGTTTTCGTTTTGAATCGATGACGACTTCTAGGCAAAGCAGTTACTTTGACGCTCAGACAAGTAAAAAGAATTTAACTGTATCAACACTTGGGTAGAGCTATCAACGTACCAGAACTTGCATGTGCTGCATTTTCATAATCATCGTGCTTTGATTTCGATGAAGATTTAGTTTTGTCATAGTTATCTGCTGATTTCGTCCGAAAATTTGGATTAGTTTCATGTTTCGATGAAGATGCATATGAACCTAAAATTGAAAGTTAAAGTTCTTAACAATGTCACATTCGATTAAATCACTGGAGATTTGTCATAATAAAAAAAACGAATTGATGCCATGAATTGTTTTCTGCATCAACTTTTCTAGAGCACTTAAGCGTTTTCTATTCTGTGACACCCACACGCTTTTCATGCTTATTACGAATATCAAGTTTCCTTTCATCTTGGCTACATTGCAAAAGAAAAAAAAAGTTCTCAGATGCTTTCTGTTCAGGTTCTATTTTGACTTCTTCTCTCGGTAAATGAGTTTTAGATAGGACGTGTACTTTTTTCTGAATAATTTTTTTTCCATCTATTTGCAGAATTAGTATGCCTGAAAAACGCATTTAGTTACATTACGTTACCGGCGTTGCAAGATGTCAAAATTTTTAAAAAAACTGGAAATTTCATATTTTGAAAATTTAAAACTCCATTCATAAATGTCAACTTTAAAATCTTTATAAAAATCATGTTTTTATTCAGTTTTTAATGCTCTTTCAAATGAGATGTTGCTCGAAAATTGAACAAGAATTGTAGGTTTTTAGACACTAAATAGTGTTTCTACTGAATTTTTAAGAATTTCTGACAGTACTTTTAAACAAAAGCAATTTTTTCAAAAACTACAATACATTGGAGGCTATAAAGAAACTAGTGCACCTAATTTTGTGCAAAAAAATCCAATAAGAGTAGTTTAAAAAAAAAACTTTTACTCGGTTATCGTATTTCTTGACGGGCTCAAATGATTTCTCTTAATAGTCGGTTTCATAGAAACTATTAGCGATAAGTCTGAGAGCATTTAATAGAGATCTGTGTAGAGATATCAGAGGTTACTGGAAGTTTCAGAAGTGCAATATTTTGACAACCACAAAGTAAAATAATAATGAATATAAATACTGTGAAGTCAAACAAATAAAATCCTTCTTCTATTACTGAGTGAACCGAAACATTTCTAGACTACATAATTGTTCAAATTTTTTCATTCATTAAAAAATCAACTTTAGCTTTAGAGGGATGAGAACTTCTTTAAAAAGTCTCTCTACATGTTTTGACTAGCAATTTTTCGATTCTTTTTCTTATTTTCATCATTCAAAAAAGAAGCAAAACTTTTTAAAATTTGAAATCTTTATTGGTATATAAATTTTAGAACATGATCTGTTCTATACAGGCTATCATTTTAAAGTTTTTTCTGATCTTCTTAGAATATGCACCAATTTTAGTTTTCGTGGACAAAATATTTTGAATTGACAGGAGCGCATATGATTGATTGGGACTATCGTCAAGACTCGAATAATATTTTAACTAGATTTTTTCAAAACAAATAGTTGTTCTAAGATAATCTTTTCAAAGTTACATACTTAGACTCATTCCATCCAATTCTAGCCAAATCTTACTGTAAACTATTGAACTAACTCTTACAAATATTGAACGTTCAGTTGCAATTGAAGCTTGCTGTTTTTGTTATGATAAATATAAATACTATTTAATTTACTTGTTCTCAGTAAAGATTTTTAAAGAGCTACTCCGCTGAATAATCAATTTCGCTTTTAGTTTGTGTTCACAATACTCCTCGATTTAGTTATGCTAAAACTTTCTGCCTTATTTCCTTTCTATTCTGAGCTGATGACGAATTAAAGGCAAAGCAATGTTGGCATTCAAAAAAAGAATCTAACATTATCAATATTTCGGTAGAAGTATCCACGTACCGGATCTTGGATGTGCTGGATGTTGATTATCGTCATACTTTAATTTCGATGAAGGTTTAGTTTCGTTAGACGTATCGGTAGATTTCGTTGAAGAAGAAGTCTGAGCAGCATGTTGATTTGAATTCGATACAGATGAATCTAAAGTTCAAAGCCAAAATTCTTAACAATCCCATATTCGATCGAATCAATCGATAAGTGTCAAAATAAAAACAAATTTATTTCATGAATAATTTTATGCATCGCATCTTCTAGAGAACTTATTATCTAGATCAAAACCTAAGAAAACTAACCGAAGTTTCCTTAGCTTTCATCATTCGTAGAGCTACAATCTGTTTTGTTTTCGTTCGCCAATACTGGCTTTATATGTTTCAGTTTTAAATAGTTCCTTTGCTCAATGCTGAGGTTTCGGGTTATCAAAGAACGGAAAAAAGTGAGCATCATCAAGTATTAGTCGGATTGCAAAAAGTAGTACTTACTAGGACCGTTGGCGGATGATGAAGCCTGTGGTTTCGAGACAGTTTGTGTCAATCCTTCATACTTTTTGTCAACTATTTCTTCGAGCTCTACGAGAGTGATCTTACTATTATTTGGATGCAAAGCCACCCTCTTTACAACCAGGGTAGTTCCAGGCATCAAAATAACTTCTCGCGTGTTGGGATCAAGTGTGTTGTTGAAAATATCTTTGCCATTGGTAGCATTGACCTTGACAAGTGTTCCACTTGTGCCAACGCAATGTTTAAGGATGAAATCCTGAGATCTCGAGCATGAAGTAATTCCCTGCCAAGTGACGATTTGACCTTTATTGAAGTTGCTACCTATATTTGTATCGGTGCCGCACCAACATTCTTTCTTAAATAAAGGAAACCGTTCAACACCAGCTCGAAATAGCTGGAAGTAAGGAAGCCAAGGTTTCAGTTTGTCTTGATGGTTAGATTTAAGTGCTTCATTAAGTAATTTACACAAAGGTTCATTGCCCCATTCCATTACATATAACTGTACAGCAGCCATCTCATCTGAATTATTACCATAACGAATTTTAGCCTGCTGTAGGAGAGTATCCAAATGTTCAATATTTTTCGGTATGTACTTAACAGCTTCGTCGAGTGTTAGATTAGGATACGTCGAATTGTCGTAGACGGGTTTCGTTTGCTTGTTCTCGTAATCGATCATTTTAAATCGCTCTGATTGATAAATGGGTTCTAAATGTTTTTGTTTAAAACACATTTCAACTTAAGAAAAGACCGACAAGGTTTTATCATTGAACAAGGCAGTCATACCATAAAGTATATTGATTGTATCAAAGTCTATCCGTGCAGTATTCTCATTAAATGTTAGCAAATGATTTATTACTAGCATATATAGATAAATACACTGATAATTTCATGCACCTATTTTTCTCTCATATAAAATGTTTTGTTTGGAGAATTTTTTATTTTATAAAATAAAATGTTCGTTGCATTGTTGATACGGTTAATATACGAGGATGTAGGTGTGAGCATGAGTGAGATTAGTAACTATGCTGCTTTTCCCTTTACCTTCACTCACCTATATCCTTCCTATACTTGATCTAAGATTCATTCTACAATCTAGTGCTTTGCCCATCAACAGGCCAAATCTATTGCTTTTCGAATGCATATATAATGCAATTAGGGAAATATTTGAGCTCTCGCACTCTTATGGAACAAGTGAATATTGATTCAATATGATGACTCTGTAGCCTAGGTAGAGCTCTATCAGTCAACATGCTTTCTTACTTTAATAATCAAGTAGATTTAGATTCAATTAAAAATTACAGAATATATCTATCATAATATGTTAAGACCCCCTGAAAAAAGTTACTTTTTGTCAGAGTGGTCGAAATTAAGATTTATGCATGGAGAGATAGCCGATGGTCTGATCTTTCATAAATGACAAAAATTTTTACTCAACACCTCGTTTTTTCCAAAAATTGTTGACGATTTCTGTCATACCCTATTCAAAAAGTAAGCTATTTGCAGAAAAAACCAAAAAATCTTTTTCGTTTTTTCTCCGTTTATAGTTTCTTGATCGCATGATCCAAATTTTGTCAGTCGATACTAATTCTAGATATATATGTAACTTTTGTTTTGTTTCACAGAGCACATCAGGACGCAGTGCAGTACAGAGATATTTTTTGATTAAATTTTTCTTTTATTATATATACAAACATTTATATAATTGCAGCATTCTTTAAAGAGAGTTTTTTGAGTCATTGAACTTTCGATCCCTTTTCTCCCCTTAAAAAGTAAGAGTTTAAAAAAAAAGAGAGCTGTACTGTACTGCATCCTGACATGCTCCTTCAAACAAAAAAACAAACTAAATATATAGAATAACCCTGCACAGAGAAATGTGCTTTGCCAGATGTACTACTTTTTACCCTTGTTTGGCTACTATCTCCATCCAACGTCATGATATCAGGCTGAAAATTTTACCATAGCTTTTCTAGTAAAGACCCTAGCATATCCTGAAAATTTCATGGCTATTCAACATTCTTGGGCTAAAATCAGTTTTTGAGGCGGGGCACCCAAAGTAAATCCGAATTCGGTGTTTGGTTCACCCATTGCACTTGTACAACCGCATGAACAGCAATCTTGCATTTGACTACTAGTTTAAGAAACTTTTTGTTTAAAATACAGAAAACGAATATCTATATTTTATTATGTGCCTTTCAAGTACTGTTGAATCGTTCTAAGGTAAACTTGTTCGGAAGAGCAAGTCATTCGGCGTCCAGTTATTGAACAAACAGTCGAGTACTACTTGACTTCATAGGATCATAATACCATATATTCCTCGCAATTACAAGCATGCTTTCTTTCAAATTGAATTACTTTTTGATAATTGTCATAATTTTCAATTTTTATTTGAAGTATTTTAGTGAAACTCACTCTTGTTCATTCTACTCTACACAAAGTATGTGCCTTTCTTATTTGATCTTTTGTTAGACTATACTAAAGTCTTAAACCATAGATTTCGGATAAACATTTTCAATATTTCCATCAGCCGCTTTCATACCGAGGTTTTGTTCTTTCAAAAAGTATTCTCTGTTAAGAATCGACTTGTTTTGGAAGTCTACAAGGATATTAGGAGGCTTCCCAGCGTACGTACATACAGAATTGACTTTTCTATAAAAGCAAAGTTTTGTATGAAAAGCTTATTCTTGATACTGACTTGAATAGTTTCGAAAAATGATTTCTAATCAATAAAAGCTGTGGGTTATGATATATTAAATTGTGAAACATAATGGCCTAATGTTTTCAGTTGCGTAAGAATTTCAAAAATAGTTTCTTATGTGGACCAATCTTTTATTTATAGAATGAGACAAAGAGATACTGTAATGTAATCGACGAAAAAAGGGTGAAGAACTATAATTCAATCAGTTTGGCCGTTTTTTAGAATCTAGTCTAGGAATAGAAAAGTCGATACTCACCAGATGCTTCTGTTTTATATGAACTTCCGGGTTTCATCTGAGTAGATATTCCTGCTTCGTTTTGTTCGGTGTTTAGTTCTTGTAAATATACCAACATTAAGTTATTATTTTTCTCATCTCGTGTGATATGCGACACATTCAGACGAGTGCCTGGCATCAGAAGTACTTCTTTCACATCAGAATCAGCTGAATATTTAGAAATATCTTTGGCATGTATAGCGGTGATTACAAAGAGTACTGATTTTTGATCACGACACTGTTTTGCAATCAATTTTGGCGCTCTTGAACAAGAACTTATACCAGACCAAGTAATACGTTGTTCTCGTTGGATTTGATCTAACATTTCAGCTTTGCCAACTCTGAAACATTCTGTCGGAAGATCAGGCAATTTTTTAATTGCAGAATAGAATAACCGAACAAATGGTAGCCATGGTTTGAGTGCTTTCCTATCTGCAGAACATAATGCTTGATTCAATGACGCATATAAACTCTCTCCACCTATTTCTTTGGTGTATGCAAACACAGCAGCACATTCATCGTACGTAAGTTCACCTAGGTGTTTGCCGTTGAAACGCTTTTCAGCATCTTTTACATAAGTCTCCACATTATGAGTATGGTTACCTGCTCGTTGGAGAGCTTGTGTTATAGTTGTAGGGCTCTCATTTGTTTCTAATCCATCGATGGGTAAAAAATTTCTATCTTTCCATTCAACTTGTATAAATCGATGAAATGCATTACTTGTAGCCATTTTAAAGCGACCAAGATATAAATTTAGGAAGAAAAATCACTCAACACACTTCGACGCAGCACACACACGTCTCTCTTTTTTTGTAAATGATTGTTCTTATCATTCGAATTGCAGAACAGAAAGAGAAGAAGAAAAAGGTGATTAAAACAAATTTCCCACTGTAAAAAACCTTTTTTTTGCGTATTCACGAGTCGCATGGTTATCTCGAGTAAACAATCAACAACTCTTTTTCATCTCATCGTATAAAAGAATGACTTATTTTTCTTTTTTTGTAGGAAGAAGAAAAATATTCTCTGCTACTGACTCGTTTTACATTCTACCGTCGCCATCGACACTTAGAAACAAGTGAAGTGACTGGCACATACACCAAATAAAAATAAAATAGGTAAATTCACATTCGATTGCTAAGAGAACTTTCATAAGATCATACAGGATTTGAGATCTTGGTAAAATTATGTTGAGAAGCTTTAAGTTCTATTTTTACAGTGTGTGGGTGCAAATCTTATCTTCACTCTACATCAGCAATCTCACTCTTCCAGAGTTTTGGTTCTCAATTGCGCTTCTCACTTTTTGAAAACGTTAAAGTTGATTTAGTAAAATCATTTTTATGCTGGTAACTTTGTTTCTGAATACGCAAAAATCTTGTTTTTGTCTCAAGTTTTAAAAAAGTTGTAACTCAATCGAGCTATCCAATATTTTGCTTATAGTTGAGTATTGATTTTTATTTTCAATGATGATTGAATCCTTTCTTCGAATATCTGATATGTAAATGTGTCTTTGCTGTTTGCACTCTTAATCGCTAATAGTAGCAGAGTATCGTATCTTTGGGCTATGCATAATTATTCGAATGGCTTTTAGATTTTGTTGTATTGTCAAATAGTAATTATTGGGAAGATCATGCCTATATTTCTGCTCTGACACTAGTTTTACATTCAGTCAGTATTCTGCTCGACTCATTGTTCTAAAATGAAGAAATAGTATGAAAGATGATTGTGAATGACTGAACAGAAAACATGCTTACTGATTGTAGATCATTTTCTCGCCTACTACACTGTCGGTAAACGTAGAAAGAAAGTCAAATGATATAGCTTCGATGGGAAACTTTTCTGAATAAATGTTAACTCGATCTAAACGAGTATGCTCTTCTATCTTGATCATTCACTTCCTAACCATACTTGGGCACTTTTATCTTACTGTCAGAGATTATCAATAAGAAAAAGACTCTTTCTCGTCGAAATCCTATCTTGTATCATCCTAATTGATAGTGAAATAGTTTTCAATCTATATAGTAATTACAAAACCAAAGTTCGTGCTTGTTTCATATAGGTGTTCGAAAAATTCCAAGTTTGTTGAGTAGCTAATTTCGAATACGACAATTTTGCTTCGATACTCAACTGAGGTCGTCGGTGTCGATTTAGGTCTAGGTTTGATTCTTCTCTCCATTTAGATACTCATCCGTAGCCACTCACATACAAGCACATTGACTGACACACCCATATTCATCGTAACTGTTTTTCGTTTATGAATTCATTTGACGATGTTGAAATCGGTGAAAAACATCATCGACGAAAAAAAGAATTCAGCGAAAATAAAAATTACCAGAGGCAAGACACTCAATGCACTTTCAATTCAATGATTGTTCGATTCGCAGAAATAAAGAAACCGAAACGCAAAATTTTTGATCATCTATCGTCATAATGTTGCAGACAAACATTTGCGATTTTCAGTTCTTTCTATTTCGTTTCTGCATTGCATGTAAATAGGTCTTGTTATCGATCGAATATCCATAACATGAATAGATAATTTGGGATCTAACGGGTACTTGATACTAATTCCGTTCGCATTAGCATCAATTCAATAGAGAGTATGGGTGGGTGTTCATCTCAGTGTGTATGAGAGTGAAGAGAAGACTCAAGTTAACATCCACATCATTTGTAAAATCGTTTTATCGAACAACTGAACCAGCATAATGCGACTTTCTCAGCAAGTATCTTTACCAATTGGTGAAGTCAATTAATTCTTTGATTCGCTTCGTTCTCGACGACGGCATGTGCTAGTCTGTATAGGTGTAAACCAACGCACCGACCAGCAACAATAGCGGAAAATTTTTAAATAGAAAAACAAGCTAAAGAGCATTTAAACGAGAAACTTGATTTGAACTGCAAAAGCAAAAAAAGGTGTAAGCATCTGTCTTGTTGCTGCAGCGACAGTTCATGTGATTGGTTACATATCTACCAATCTCTTTTACTTTTCAGTGTGTGTAGGCCCAATCTGACAGACAAGCGAATGTTGCTATTGATGTTCGTTGATAGTATAATCCGAATTCTTACTGAAACTTTCATTAGCAACCGAAGAACTAACACGATTTATATTTTTGGAATTTATTGAAAGTTTTGCTTTTATCTTTTGACTGTATAAAATGTATTCGTAGTGTGCGAAAATAAAATAATACTTCTGAAGATTGAGTTCTTATTCCAGTCAGGTTCCAAACTCTCATGCTCAGTCTTGCTTTCTCCATCTTAATGTTACAATAAACATCGAAAATAATTGTAAAATCCTGAAAAAATAAGTTTCGAAGATGTTTATTCAATGAGATGATTGTTGTTGAAGAAATTCATGAGTTAACACATAAGCGTGTACTTCTTGTCAATAGTGGTGAACCAACTTAATAATGTAACAAACAATTTTTTTAAAATTTTATTTTCAAAATTGATTATTATTTAGTTAGGCATTGTCAGTGAAAACTATATATTAACTAATGAAATAACAGAACAATGTTTATTTACAGATATTAAACGTTTATTTATTGATCCGATAGATTGAGTCAATTAATCAAGAGAGAATATTTTTAAAACGTTCTTAATTTAGATGTATGATCTATGACACTTGAAGAACGTATTCTTTGAACTTCAATTCAGATAATTATTAGAATGAAAGAAAATTTAGAATTTTCAAATTTAATCAAACTAATAATCAGTAAATTGTTTTCAATTTATTTTATTTTTTTGTTAAATTAAAATTTGAATTAAATATAAGTATAACTTATCTCACAGTCAAGAAACATGAAATGAAATATTAGTTCATCTAGAGAAAATGATGCTTATCTTGTGATATAGTAGAATACAAATATTTTTTTTATAATATGTATCTCAATATCGTCGTTTATGTTGTCATACATATTGATCTTATCGCAGGGGTAGTTCGTGTTATTATTAATTATGATCATCATATTTGATAAAAGTTTCCGTAAGGAAAGTTCATACCATTAAATCAAATAAATTTTATTTATTTTCTCATGGGAAATGTCATTCGCGGAAAAGTTCATTATTTCGTCGTGTTATAGCAGCTGCATCTACTGAACGAAAAATCTTCTTCATTAATTCCTCTTTAACATATTCGATTAATTGTCTGCATTTCGCAAGGTATACACACATTATTTCGTTTGCTCTGGAGTTATTGACCATTGGAATAAGTGTACGTCAAAATGAGGAAAAAAAAGTAATTATTTCATCGATAGTCAAATCTTTAATATTATATGCAGTGGATTCAAGAAGGTAACAAATCATTATTTGAGTCTGTTTAATTTTTTCGTCTTGATAATAGACATTTTCTTCTCAATTGAATATAGTTAGCGATCTGATGGAAAAACAATATTTGACAATACATTTTTTTCTGACAAGAAAATTAACTTCTCAGATTTATAACGAAAATTATTTCTTATTGATATTACACCTTGGAAGAATCATAGAAGCAGTTCTTATCAACACGATCTATGAGAAGTGCAGAACCATTTACAATTTGGATTATTTTTGATTAAAATATCTCTGATTTGTATGCTTATTGTGAACATTACAATTATCTGATATGAAAACAAAAGTGTGATAGACAAAATCGGTCAGTACGAGCCCAACTTGATATCATTTTAGCAAGAAGATCCGAAAGACCATTTTTCTCTCAAAGAAAGGGTGTGGGTGTATAGAATTTGAACGAATGCAGGAAGTTAGCACCCACACCCTCACACCTACATCGTGCTGTAGAAGCAATTAAAATGAAACTATGAGAGAGACATTATAACAGATAATGCATTTATCCTTGTATAAAGAGAAATAAAAACTGTTGTTCTTAAAAGTTTCATTCTTATGATACGATATCATGAAAAGCAGTTGTGCTCTTATCGCCAGACAAGACAAGTAGCGTCAGAATCAAAGAACGTGTGCAAATTGTTCAATGAAAATAAAGTGTACGGAATAGTCTTTTGTATTATAATGAGGTGAACTTTGCATGCCACTAGAAAATGAGATTCAGACTATACTAAATTAATATCGTTTCGAAAGCCTTTAATCAATAACTCAACAAGAATATCTCAATGGAGTGTTTGTTTTTCAAGCTTACTAAAGCGTATAAAAAGCTTTGCGAATCGACAAAGTCTCATTCTGTTCGATCTTGCTCAGTGATATTGCTTGATTGGATTTTTTCGAACGTTTTGAATTGATCAAAATTCAATAACATACAAGATGTAAGATATAGAAAAACGGCGTGCTATTTACATCTGATAATAGAACCTGATTGAAGGTTACACCATGTTAACAAATATTATATTATATGTTCTTTTCAAGAGTTAGATTATTCTATAAGCTTAGCTATTGTAAATGATAATGTTTTCTAATATACTCAGATCAAATGTAATCAACGGAATTCCTTTAGCCAAAGTTTATTGTATTTCTTACTAAACAAGCACGACTTCTTTCTGTTCTAAAGCAAATGTTCGAGTAAACAATGTTACTGACTTGACATTGTTCACCGATTCTATGAAAGAAAAATGACAATCGTGCTTTTCGATTGTTCGATCATTAACGTTGGATCATTCTATGGATGAAGAAAAACTATTGATATTCTTTGTTGAAAACACAAAACATCTGATGGTCGAAAATTAAAACGAGTGATTTAATTGTGAATGAACATATGCATTCTAGATATCAAATTGTATCGAATGAAGCATATCGAAGATCTTTGGTGATTATAGACAATATTCGATTGTTACACTTGATCAAACTCTCAAACCGATTCGAACTCTTATATATAATCTGAATCAGTATATAGCTATGGCAAAACAATGTTTCAATGTCATTTCTTCCAATATTCTTATATTTTGATGAATTTGTAGCCATTCATTTGTATATGATGGAATCGGATGAATCATCTGTTAGCCAAACGTTGAATACAGCATTAAGAAATCATGATTGAGATAACTTGCAAATGTTGTGTTCCTATCTTAAATTCTTCTTTTCCACAGTTGAAAAATTACCAACAGTAAAAGAAATCTTAAACTGAATACAATTTATGCATGGTATGCAATCACATCGTGTACAATATCGAACAATTACATTACGACTCAATTATTAGATCCAACGAAACCACTTTTGAAAATTAAGGTGAATAATAGTAAAGATATGTCACTCAGCTCGTCAAGTAACAATGAAGCCGAAGTCTTATTATTGTCTGGTGGAAAAGTACGTCTTGAAACTATAGAACACGATGAAAAGCTTAATGCTAATGTATATATTTTCGAACAAGTAAGATGATGATATGCTTCAATCGATCAGTTCTTCGAATCAATAGAAACGTCTTATTTGGAAAGAGGAAGCATACGGTGAATAAAAGATCGATATTTTCAAATTTGTTTTTTCAAACGATGAAAAATTGATATATTCAATGATTATGTTGAAAACATCATCAGTTCCAATCAGACGAAATAATATCATATAATTCAAATGATATAAAACCAAATAAAATCTATTTATCATGAGTATCGATAGATGTGTATGTGTTTGGTTCTGTTTTCTTTTCGATCGCACATGCATTTATAAAGTAGCTTTAACTACAAGTTCTCTGAGATTCAAGTGCAAAAAACTGTAGAAACACTTTAACTGCATATTTTTCTAAAAATTATTAATAGTATTCATCGAATTCCCATTCATTTATAATTGGCTACAAGATGTGTTAAACCTACACACAACCTTCAACAATAATTACATTTTACAATCATCTCTATGATTAAAACGACGTCGGCTGTCACAGTGCATCGATATTCAATTATTGTACTAGAAAATTCTTATTTTTCTCGGATTTTTTTCAGACTACTGAGCCCAGTGATATGATGTTGGCCAGTGGATCGACGCCTGTTATATCAATAGGTTACCTGATAGTCTCCAGTATTGAATTCTTCATTCTTTTACGCTTTTATATGATTTTCAGGCTCTGGAATTATTTTTTAATTGTAAAGCTAAGGAAAATATCAAGACACGGAAACGAAGACTGTGGTTGTAGGTGAAGATGAAGAGAAGACCCACATCCATAATTGCTTAATAAAAAATTTCATCACGTTTTCATGCATGTACTCTGCTTTATATTATCGATCATGTATTTCTTCAACCTTTACTTTTGACTGTTTTTCTTCTCAATTCGTTTCGATTCTCTCGAATTGAGCTCCACAGATTCTACATTCGTTTTCAAGACCGAAATTAATTGGATTGTGTCCCGCTATTTTTACAGCAGGTGATTTAATATTTTTATTCTGCTTAGGAAATCGTGCATCAGCATAAATTGTTGCATTTCGTCGAGAAAACTGGTACTTAAAAAAAACTCACATCGAGGAATTTGGAGCATTGTACTAGGCTTTTTTGAAAACAAACGATTGGTGTGTAATTATCTAAGTTACAACCAAGTTGAGTTCGATCTACAAGTATCTTTTACCCTCTAGTAAATTTTTGACCAAAAGCAATGTAATGCTCAACTTACGAAATGCATTTTTTTCCTGAAAACAGACAAAAGAATGTTTTCTTAGTGCAGTACAAAATGTACCAAGAGCTGCATTGCTAAGTGAACAACTTTATTCGATGATACAATAATGGCTAAAGAACGAAGACTTGCATTCGGAAGTAGAAACTATTGCCAAAGACTATTTTAAGAGCAAGAAAAGAGGATATGATGACAGAATTAGAGGCAAATGCTACATTATTAATTCTTTCGAAGCTGTTCAGTGGGATTTTTGACACACAAAATCTTTTAAAGAATGTGTTCTAGCTGTAATCCAGCTTGGTGACGATGCTGACATAACAGCCGCTATTTATAGTCAGTTGGTTGGTGCATATTATGGCTACCACGAATTCAATTTATTGAATGTTTGAGCAAATGGATCCTATTTGAAGGAGATCGCTGGGCTCAAAAACTTTCATATTTTCTACTTCAAAATTATAGTGTTACGGCATTTCAATAATAAACAGCAGATTTTACATCAGTTTATTGACATTTTTTTATGCACAAATAAGACACCTTCCTTTTGAAACTATTGAGTCGAACAAAGAAAGTAGAAAACAAAGTAGCACATACATTCATTGTAGAAATCTGCTTGAACATATTTTGTCGACAAAAGCAAAACCTTTTAGTGAACATGAAATCAGAACTATCATAAAGCATTGTCAAGAGTTCTATAAAACCAATGATGTTTTAGTGCGCTAAGGGTATAGTTGTGTTAGGGAACAAGGAAGATAGGCAAATATATCCGTGCTTGTCTAAAGACCAATCAACTCTATAGTATGAAAGATTACTAAATTAATTAATCAGAAAGCTTTATTCATTAGAAAAGATATGAAAAACTAAAAACACAGCAATGTCTCTATTCAAGAATAGTTTCTGTGAGGTATTCTTCAAATTAATTGAATGATGATTATTGATCGATAATCAAGAAGATTGAATTCGTGTTTTTGATTGTTATCGGGGAACTTTGGTGACACTAACTCTACTATTTGCATTAGACTTATTCACTGCTGTTGATGAGCCTGTTTGACGACTGTTTTTTATTGGCCGCACTTGAACTGCTGGTCTTT
This sequence comes from Rotaria sp. Silwood2, assembly GCA_905329745.1. Taxonomy (NCBI): domain Eukaryota; kingdom Metazoa; phylum Rotifera; class Eurotatoria; order Philodinida; family Philodinidae; genus Rotaria; species Rotaria sp. Silwood2. The sequence continues at coordinate 15,178 of CAJNSZ010001784.1, forward strand.
TCACTTTTATTACGCTGATACTTCCAATACTCGCCGCACGAGGTCTTTGTTTCCCAGGTAGATCGAAACCAACTCTCTTCACTAGCCCGCCACTCACGTTCCGGACTTGAGTAACGTCATTTCTTGTAGTTGGATAAATTATATTGCTTTGCTGCTGTGTATTAAGTTTGTGTAAGTTCGCATCGACACTTTGAGCTCTCGGCATTTTATTGCGTGGTAGCTTGATGACACTGACTCGACTTATGTTGACTGGTGACGGAACAGTTACTGGTGATTCGCTGTTCTTACTTTCATTCGTTTCGTCTAGCTTGGATATTCTACTTACTCGATGAACTTTTACTGGAGAACAACGAGTAGTGGGTACAGTATTATCTTCGTTTTGGCGAGCTGGCGGTTCGATTGAAGTATTTCCATTATCTAGTGGTTTCTCATCACGATGGACTCTGGTCACGCTTACACCATCTTTATTTTTTAAAGTAGTTGCTGACATAGGTATCGTTTCCTCACCTTCTTCAACCAAAAAGAAACTGATCCTGCTGTCAGTATTGTTGAACGCATTGTAGCCTGCATTGCTGTCGCTTGTCTTCTGTCGTTGAATGTATTCATTAACATGTGGTGACCTTCTAAATGTCTCCTCTGTATTTGATAGGAGATCATTAAGTCGCCGTGCATCTTCGTTTGGTTTTCGTCGACGGCGTCGTGCAGCAGGACTCCTATTTCAAAATCAATGTTGTTCGATTTGTAATTATGCAACTATTAATGATTTTAGTACTGCAAGAATCGAGCAGTTTTACTTCAGTGATTCTCATTATATTCTCAACTCTTAAACATCGGTCAGATATAAATTTTTTTGTGTACGAAATTATCGAGTTTATTTTCCAGATAAGTTCTACTTGTCATAATAAAGCTTGAAGAACGAACACCTACATAATCGTCGAACTATGATTTCTGATTTTCTACAAACTTTATCGATCTGTCTAAGCTTTTGCTCATCAAGATCGATGTTAAAACTTAGGTATTCGGCATAGATGGTGAGAAAGTTTCGTACTGTCTGCTTTCATGACCCTTTGCAAGGTTTCTGATACTATTGTTGAAGAGGAAAACTTTTCCCAATAACTCTTACTAGTACTTTTAGACAAATTTTCGAAAATCATGTTTTTCAAAGCAATTCTTGGTCTACACAATGTTTATGCTCATGCAATCAAGTGTAGGATTCACATTTGGATAGAATGATCTGATTGTCAAATTGAAGAGATAAAAAACGAAACTGTGTTTGTATTCTAAATAATTTTTCTTCTAAAATTCTGAAGCAAATATTAAAAGTTGCAGAGTTTTCTGAAGACGTTTGTAGCATATTTCAAATTTCAACAGTGCATCTATTTAAAAATGTTCATCGACTTCTCATGTTCTTTGACCATCATAATAAGACGATTCAATAGGTATCAATCTTAAAAGTTTTATGCAGACAAGACGAACTTATTTGTAAGATAAACTTGACCAGCTTGTTGGGCGAAAGATTAGCTATTTATTTAGAATCAAATGAGTGATTAACATCATCAGAAAGACAATAAAAAGATAGAAACAGAAATTCCGTTTTATTTGACACATCCGTAATATTTCAAACAGCATGTATTTAAGTTATAGTTTTCACTTCTACCCATTTCAAAATAGAAGGCAGAACAGATTAAGTGATACAGGTTGAAAAGACAAAGAGATATCGAAATCGAATTTTCTCTGTTATATGATCAAGACTTGGACAGATAAATGTATGTAAGAAATGAAGTTCTCAGGAAGGTTTCTAATGATTTTCTAGAGTGATCAATGGAGAACTAGCTTATCAATCAGGAAAGTTCGAGTAAATTGTTGATCCAAATAAACTCATTCAATAGTCAACAGTAGGCTCGACGAAGAGCCGTAAGTCCTATTTTTATCCATCCTTTCCTTAGGCCGCCAAATATCACGGATCGGGATGTCCGGAAGTTATACTTTTTCAATCTGTTAAGTTTGGATTTATATAGAAACATATGTTAGTCATCATGGTGAACACGATGGAAATTTTTAGTAAGAGAAGTTAATGTTTTATATTTCGTATAATCTGAGAGGCGTTCGCCAAGTTTTTTTTACTAAAACTGAATGAGTATTAGTTGTGTGATTGATAGATAGATGTGATCGAATATTGCACGCTCAGGTAACCTTTATCTAGTGAGCTTGTGTCAGTTCAAAATAGAAAATAAACATTTTCCATCATGTTCATTATGATGGCTAATATGTTTCCATATGAATCGAAGTTCAACAGGATGACATAGTATCAAATCTGGCACTCCTAGTTAATGAGACCTAGCACCCAAATAAAAGAAAGGAACAAACTAGCATTTGCAGATGTTCGTAGAACAAACCGTTGGCTATTGAATGGTTTTATTTTGCTCGAAAATCACTGGAATTTTCTTGAGAACTTTGTTTCTTATATACAGTTATCTGCACAGTTTTTGACCATACGAAAAAGAAAAGATGGTCTCGACATATCTATGTATTCTTGAGATTTATCGCTTAACTTTTGCTGCCTTCTATTTTCAGAAGACTAGTAGAATGTGTATACTGGTATTCCTTTTATCCAACAGAAATAATCAAAAGCGAAAGACTTACCATAATAGCCAATACAGAAAACAGCAACAACAGCATAAAAGAAGCAGTAGACCCAATAATGATAAGCCCAAAATCAGTAGCCAATTTATGCCACTTTCTATTAAAATATAACCGCTTAGTTAAACAACTAAGTTTGAACTACGACTCGAGTATTCATCATGAAACCATCTAATTCTCTTCGTATCGAAAAGCTCAAATGACAGATTGTTTTTATGTACTCAGATTTGAAATTTGCTTCTATTGCCTAGCAGGATGCATCGTATCACAATAGAGATTCAATCCATAGAGTTTCAGAGGCTAATTTATGAGGACTACTCGCACTTATACTCAGCTACCTTTCTCAAAAATAGCTCTGCTGGTAATGTATCTAAACGAAAGAGGAAGCATTGAAAAACTTTGCATATGTATATTTATACGTTAGCAGAGGCTTTCAAGAGTTATTTAGCACTCAGTTCTATTTTCAAAATTTAGTATATTTGTTCTTATGAGAAAAATAAATTAGTAAAACCAGTGTGTGGAAAGTAGGTATAGTTATTACACCACACTATGTAACACTATTAAAAGCTTTCATATATACTTTTATAAAATTCAAGTTAATAGATGTTTGCTGACAATTCAACGGCACATCTTCTAAAAAAAAACTCAAGATTCAGATTTTTTGTTGTAATGAAATATATGTGAAATAGAAGTGTTGTAATCTCTTCAGTATACTTGGTGAATATATATCTTTATAACAATGCTTTGAACCTCAGATCTTCAATTTTTTGTGTGTTTTGAAGAGAGAGAGAGAGGTCACAAGCATAGTGTTCATAACATGAAATAAACTCAAAAGTCAATCGTAAAATAAATCGATGTTACCTGGACCACGTGTCGTCGTTGCGGTCGTTCTAAAAGCAGCAGAAAGTGAGAATTTTCAATTTAGCTTAGAATAAGAATTAATATTAAAATAAAAACAAATGTCAATTATGAGCAGTATCTATCATTCGTATAGAAGACCAAAGTTCGAGAATTTCGACGATAGAAATCAGCACAACAGAATTCATATCTAAGGATGATCCTCTTCACAAATTACTTCTATAAATAAAGATGAGTATCTGTTACAATTCAGAAAATTTATTAATTTATATTCAATGATAACTTTGGCTTATTTACATACTGACAGCTAATGGATGAGGCAAACTATCATTCCTCTGTGTAATCGCATGTACTTTTCTGCGTCAAACTTGTTAAGTATGCTTTTGTATACGTACGACTTTTGAGAGTTCCACTAGATGGATAAATATGCTCTTCGTTATTTCACACAATCTATTTAAACCACGGGGACAATACCTTATTTTAATCAACTCTCCACATTCTACACTACATAGCTGAATATAATTTTAAAACCAATGAAAATTTTTTGAAATCACATAAAATCAATCAAATTCATTGATTCTGAGTAGTTAATTGGGTTTTTTTTGAAGTAGCTCAACAACTTGTGACAAGCAGCAATTCCTTTTTTTTCATGATATGAACAGATTTTAATTAATATTGATGATTTTGCAACGATTGCGATTGTTTTTCTTTGTTTTATATCATTGTACTCGTTTTCTGTCTTGCTTTTCGCTCAGGCTTTGAGTGGTTTTGAATTTTTTGATGACTACGAAAAATCAGTGAAACCTCTCAAAAGCGGATAAATGGACGCTATTATAAAATATAACAACAATGATTTTTAGTTGAGTTAGATATTTTAGGTCCACTAATTTCGAAATGCAACAATATCAACTCTATGTAGACTCTGCGTTCGAAATATTTCTCAATTAACAAGGCAACATATTCAACTGTCGGACACCGTTTAGTATTATCTTTTACTTGTGAGCACGGCTCAATGACGTTAAGAAAACTTTAAAAAAGTCCGTACCCATGGCGTGCCTGGGCAGAGATCTCATTGTCACATAGGTGTAAGACAATGAGATTTGTTTGCTTTCTCGTAGATCTTCTTCTTTACTACGAGAAGATGAGGATAGAAATTATGAACATATAATTTTCATGTCATCCTACGAAGTTGGCTCATATTCAGTCAAAAAATAAGAGTGTCAATGTATCTTCTTCTTACCGACACCTTCACCTAACGTTTCATTTTCTTACACCTATCTAGCTACTAGATATATTTTCAGACATATCATGAGCACCAACTATTTTTGGATCTTCTTAGCCTCACTGAGCCCTGCTTCCAGACAAAATATGGGTTTGAACGGTCTCCAACAATTGGATATACTTTCTTGCGAGCCTTTGCGTATTGAAATCTCTTATAGCCATTAAACTGCTATGCAAACTTTAGTTCAACTGAATACATTCTTGAGATATTGTTGGTCCAAGACAACAGTCAATATTTCAAGAAGAATGCGTTCATTTCAGCTCAATTTTCTATACCGATCTATCTAATCGCTCAGAGAGGTCCCTACAGAAAAAATCTCAGATGAAAATAGTGTAGTTACGTTTTCCAAGAACATATTATCCAAAAGCAAAAAACTCAATACAATGATCATCACAATGACTGGTTAGAGGGTATGTTTGCTAAATTTATGGGCTGAAAATCATCTGATGCGCCTTATGGGCCAGCTATGTGCTTGATAATGCTTCAAGCAGTAAGAGAGGCAGGGAGAAGGTAACTACATCTTTTATGACTCCTATTTGGCTGACAATCACCTCTGACGATAACAGAAATTTCGACAAGCGTGATCACTGTACATTCGAAGGTCTTAATCGAAAGTAAGGTAAATACCATCAACTCTGGAAAAAAAGAAAGACACATGTGACCAAAATATTGTATATCCTATATATTTGTACAAAGACGAATCTGCTAATATCCAAATAGGATAGCCTATAATATCAGCATTGATCTTAGATGATTTCCTACTCTATTCTTAGCTTTTGTAAAATTTTGCATTTGAAGAACAATATTATGTGGAAAAACAAGGGCCCAATTGTTATATTTACATTAGAAGTTCTTTCTTCGGAGAAAGTAAAAAATCGATCAGTGACCTATCAGGGGAAATTGGAGGGATGTCTGTTCTTTCTCCAGATAAACAACACCGATAACTCACGTTGTAGTGCTCGTAGATGTTGTTGAAGTTGTAGTCGTGGACGTTGTTGAAGTTGTAGTTGTTGTTGTTGTTGTAGTTGTAGTTGTGGTTGTCGTTGTAGTTGTAGTCGTGGACGTTGTTGAAGTTGTAGTTGTGGTTGTCGTTGTAGTTGTAGTTGTGGTTGATGTCGTAGTTGTAGTGGTGGTTGATGTTGTAGTTGTAGTTGTGGTTGATGTTGTAGTTGTAGTTGTGGTTGTGGTCGTAGTTGTAGTTGTGGTTGTTGTTGTTGTTGTATCCGTAGTTGTTGTTGTAGTTGTAGCTGTGGTTGTTGTTGAGGTCGTGGAAGTTGAAGTTGACGTCGAAGTTGATGTAGTTGAAGTAGTCGAAGTGGTTGTAGTTGTAGTTTTTGTTGTTGTTGTTGTT
>CAJNSZ010001785.1:0-21289 GCA_905329745.1 Rotaria sp. Silwood2
CCCCCTGTGGTAGGCTTTGAGGACCCAAGGGTACCCCGTATAGTTAGCTTTCAGGACCCTGAAGGTGAGTTCTAATGTTTCACCGGTTGATCGGTGTAACTGGAGATCGTTTCACCGGTTGATCGGTGTAACCGGGCATCGTTTCACCGGTTGATCGGTGTAACCGGGGATCGTTTCACCGGTTGATCGGTGTACCCGGGGATTGTTTCATCGGCTGATCGGTGCAACCGGGGACCGTTTCACCGGTTGATCGATCTGATCGTTCACCGTTTCGAAGCGGTTAAACGGTGACGGTGAAGCGATCATTGATCGTCACCGTTGCATCCCTACTTCGTTGCTTGTGAGTTCTATCGTTCTAAAAAAAATTAATTTTTTAAACAATTGATGGTTGGCCATTGTTCAACCATAGTCTAATCCAGTTAGACTACTATACGTGAGAATATTATGCATATGAGTGTATCTGAACTAAAATTGATGTTTTTAACGAGGGATGGAATGAGTGAAGAGCAAGTGCTTGAGCATTTTGTTAAGCTTCCGGAAGAAATCTGAAATCACTAAGGGGATATTTGTGATAAGGCAAGATGGAAATAGAAAATCTCCAAAAACCATTTATGCGCACTATTTTCATAATGAACTTCACAAAAGTTAGGCGCATTCTGAATGGTCTAGGTTCCTTCGAGTCATGATGTACACAATAATTCCTGAGAACGATGAGATGAGGGCATGAATTCTATCTAGCTGTTTCACATATTATCATCTTGCATTTGTGGTCATTAATTGAGTGCAAAACAAGTTCAAAAGAGTTAGCTGAATTACGAGATTCTTCTTATGAAAAAAAATTTCATTCTCGATAGAATGTCGTATCTATGAATAGATGAGAGTAATCTATTATGTGCACATATTGATTTAAATTCGGCCCATTAGCATATTGAATAAAATGATAAAAAAAATTCCAATAGCCGTTACGGCATAATTATAAGATGCATTTCCTCACGCCTCTAATATAAAAACATTGCGCTAATGTTTATTTTGTCAACTTGAATGATTCATTAGTAGAATTCATTCGAAAGAGGTAACACTCAGCTATCTGCTGGACGACAAATAGACTGGTGAAGATGAACAATACTTTTGTATTATTTTAAAAACTCATTGATAAATAAGTAGTATCAATTGTCATCAGTCTATTGATTTTTCCAGCATATAGCAGAATGTCTTCTCTTTCAAATAGATGCTAATCATGAATCATTCAAGTCGATAGTATCAGCATTGATTGAATATTTTCATATTTGAGGATGAGTGCGAGTATTATAATTATACAATACCTCACATTGAAAAACTTGTTCGGTTTAGTTATTACATCGATTAAACAAACTTAAATCAATATGTGCACATGATAGACTCTTATCATGTTTTCATAGATATGATGTTAAATCAGGAAGGAAACCTTGTCAAGTTGAAGAAATCATTGTTATTCTGAAAGATTAAGGAAGTATCAGAAATTTGCTAAAATCTTCTCGACTTTGGCACACTAGTTCATCTTACTTATATATATATTGGACAGTTACAATTCACAATGATAATAGCCAAACTTTCACTTTTTCGCATCCATTTTGACAAGAAAAATAAACTATCTTCCAAACACTTTTCGTTGTCCCCAAGTCGAGAACAGCGAGACAAAATGATGCTTTCCACTTCTTTTAATTTGTTCGAGTTAACGCACACCGAGTGAAGATGAAAAAAAAGTCAATGAAAATTTAGGTGAATAAAGTGTATACAATGAAAATACGTCTGATCACTGTTTATTTTAATAACGTATGAGAATCTTCAAAAAGTTGACGAACGAAGTACAAAATTTTCTGGTGACTATTTACAACTACAGGAGATATAAATATTAAATATGAATGACGTTATTAGTTAAAAGGAAGAGGACAGCAAAAAACGAATGTATATGTAATATGGGAGAGAAAGAAAAAAAAGCAAAAAAGCTGAGAAGAGAAACAAAGTAAAAAGTAAACGAAGAGACACGAGCATAAAATAAGTCTTTGCAAAAGAAGAAAAAGTAAAAAAAAAAGGTATATGAAGCAATGATGCGTGCATCATAGAACGTGTACAATCACTATCGTTGTGAAAGTGAGTATTTATGGTAAAACGATTCTTAATTAAACTACTCAATCAACTCCAAGCATCAATAACTACTTCCTATAGGAAAAAAAAATACGAAATAAGTCGTTTCGTTTTATAGTCATTTTCCTAATTAGGCATCATTGCATAAAGTAAGAGTAATTACATTGAAGCCATGACTATTTTCAGCAGAACTAATCAATTAGCTTCACCAATTAGATTGATAATTTTACAGTAGATATTTAAATTAAAATTAGAAACAAATTACAATTTTCAGTTCAGACAGCTTAACCATTCAAGAAATATTGATATCACAAGTGTATTTACTGTGCTAGATTTTAAGGATTTTTTTTTTCTGTAGTATTCTAGAGGAAAATCTCATCTTTAAAACAGTCATGAGAACTACGGAAGCGATTTTTTTTATCACAGATACACACCATTAATCATGAGTTTTTTGTTAATGCTAATGAAGTTATGTTATCTTTTCATACTTTTGGTTTGAAGTCACATGCTACTCTCAGAGAACAAGAAATCGAAGAGAAAGCCCATTGATCGAATTAGTGTGATAAAATATGTTCAAAGAGACTTTTGTACTATTCTACATTCTATTTTAAAATTTTTTTCAAATGAAAGTCAATGACAAGAAACTTCTCAATTTAGAACTTTTAGCTCGTATAGATATATCAATATAGAATAACAAAAGATTCATTTTTTCGTATGTTTTAAGAATGTCCAGTTTGACTAATTCTTCATCTATCTATATATCCGTAACTGGTCTATCGAATAGTTTAACGTTTTCACTATAAACTTTTTTATTTTGGTATTTATATGTTGTGAAATTCCGATTCGAAAATTGAAAATCAAACCAGTTGATGGTCCCATCAGGAACACAACAATATTATTATGATATGAGTCAAAAACATGGCAAAATTTGAGTAAAGCAAATTTGACAAACATAAGTATTTTAATCGTCGACAAAGTTCATTAGGAGTTACATGAAACACACGATAGTCATCCGAAAGCGATTTGTCAATGTGGAATATTCTCTCAAAGAAGTTTTGAGAAAAAAAATGGATAGGCCAAACATATGTCAAGAGGATATGGCAAATGAATCTTTAGTCATTTTTCATAGATGCATGTTAGTAGGCTTAAATTTTAAGTAAAGATGTTTCTTGCCATGACTTTTATCTGAGATTCGACTATAAACATAGGAGAAAAAATTTCATACTATAGTAGCGAGATTGAAATGAAAATATCAGTATTGTCGATTTTATTTAAAGCAGTTTTGTTACATAAAATCAATCTTCCAAGTGTTCAGAAGTATTATTCGATGCATTATGATGTCCCTTTCAAATAAGATTGCTTTGAAACTATTTTATTATATTGTTTCGACCAACTCGCCATATCTCCGAATTCTTCTTCTCTGAACATGGTACATAGCATTGAGCCATAGAATATGAGATGATGAAATAGCTTCAATAGCATCAAATGATAATTCATGATCAATAACATTATGATAAAACAATCGCTTGTATAGCTTTAGGAGTGTGGACGAAAAGAAAATTGATACAATGAAGCTAGTAGAAATTACGAGCTTTTGGTATGCCACGCATAGAATAGTTTGCTATAGTTTACTTGAGATATTTTCTAAATTGACTATATTTATACTTATTATATCTACGAATCAAAACAGGCGATTTATGACTCTGAAATGTAACACTGATGTTTTTTTACTTCTACATTTTTGTTTCTTATCTTAAGTGAATTATACACATTCAAAGAGACTGTTAATTAGGACCAATAGCCAGTACGATACCTGTAATATGTATAACTGCTTATGTACTTTTTTCGCTCTACTCATACTTATTGTAATGTCTCAAATATAAACATTGGATTTAAGAATCATGAATGGTGAATTAGATGCCATGAATGTAGATGATTTCGAAGGCATGTTATATAATACAGGAAAGTATTAAATTTTGGTTTATCTGTAATAGTCGTAATTTATCCTTCTTTTTTGGTCGAAATTTCATCATTTATGAATATTCAAATCTCTAATCATGACTCACAATCACTCTGATTTTCATTTTCTTTTGCAATGTGTAGAATTTCGTAGCAAACGTTTGTCTAGGATATTACATCAAAAATGACAAATTTTGTTGCTCACATATTGTTGCATAAATGATGACTCCATCAAATTCAATCAAGATCGAGTCAGTCGTAGTAATAACTATAGTTGTTCTAGTATATTATCGTTCGAATACTATACACTCAACGTAATCATTGCGTTTCAGTAAACTATTAGTGATGTTTGTATCGCATAACTTATTGTGTCCTACGAAAGTCTATGGAAAAAACTATCAAATACATAGTTTCTCCAATGTAGATTCGTATACTTTTTCTATCAGTTAATAGACCTCAATGCTTGTTGATATATCGATATGGATAAATCTAGGTATTGGACAATGCATATTAACAGATATTATTGAATATTTACATAGCCGTTTCACGAATGCTTCGGCATTTTCACCAAACTGTCCATTCGAATTTTTTTCAAATCTTTTGTGCTGTTGTAAATCAGCTAAACTTGACAGATTAAAATAATCTTTATAGGATAGAAACTAGACTAAAATAAAAAAAAACGTAGCATGCTTAGTAAATGAAACTTTCCAAAACAAGAGAATTAGTAATTATTGCTATTTTGCATTGAATTCATTCTATAAAAATGTAAGCGGTTCTACTAGTTTACTGTAAGACTGATTAGTACGCTCTAATTTGATAGAGAAATAAACTAGGGAGAGATTAAACAATCATCTTTTTTATATGATTCGATTAATAGAATAGATAGAAATATTAAGCAGTTGTATACAGTTCGACGACATGTAGGTGTGTTGCGCACGTTGATGAATCGAAAAGACAAAGTAAAGAAATCTACACTGACAAGTGCCACGTCTTTTTAGCATGATCGAAGTATATTCTGAAGATATTCAAATTCAATACTAGTACAATGATGTCTTTTGTTCGAACAGTGTTTATATCTAGACAGTTCTTATTAAAGATAACATCTCAAAATTTTGTATATAGACCTTTGCTATCAGTTCATATCGAATTCTTATCATAATAAGTAACATCACCGATCAATATTAAATAATTTTTCTGAAAAACTTGTTTCACAGGAGCAAACAATAAATGGGGACTAACATATCCTCACTAGTTTCTGGAAGAAATTTGCCATTATGGATGTGGAAAGCAGGTGATACCCCATGGGAAGAGAATACTGATTGGAAGCCGTATCTAGATATTGAAAATCACATTCTGGAACAAGGATTTCAGGAAAACAAAAGTACAGTTGAATTAGACGGTTATTATTGCGACTTGGAAAAATATATTCAGATGAACAAAAAAGATCCCAACAAGCAACGGCCTATAAAAAGAATTTCATCGGTGGATATCAATAAGAGATTTAGATCTAAACAACGATATATATTACAAAAACCAGAACTTAAACCTGAATTAGCGGCTTTAGGATGGACTTCTGCTTGGTCTAGATTTCTTTTAGCTGCAGGTGTGTTCTCAGTAATCAAAAATGAAGAGTTAACAGAACGAGTGGAGAAAGCAGCCGATGGAATATTGGAGGAAGGTATTAAACATGATAAACAAATCGAGGGTAAATGGATTGCAAATGAGTTAAGAAAGGTAAAAGATGAGGATCGAACAATAATTGGACTTTGCTGTGTAAAATTATTTACTATAGAGAGTTTTCTCTATCCGTTATTAAATGAAGTTTTGAGAGAAAGCGAAGTACAGAATACTGGCATGGAATGTGTACATGAATTTACCACTGAATTAGGTAAAAGTCAAGGGAGAACATTAGGACCTTTCTGTAGTTTATTGTGGTTTTACTTATATGAAAATCCATCACAACGATTAACTTATATTTATCGAACGGCGTCTTTGACTGAAAAGAATATCAATGATTATGAAAAACACAAAGGTGAGTGGATGGTTTGGATTGATTTTTCTATTGCAACTAAATCCAAAACAAATGCGCTTAACTCTCAAGAAAATACGATCTACGAAATAAAAGTTCGTGATGGTGGAGTACCTGGTGTCATTGATGTTTCAACCTTATCAGGTTATCCATCTGAAAACGAAGTGTTGATTATTGCTGGTATCCCTTACGAAATAAAAGCTATTAACTATGACGATCAACTAAAAAAATATTTCATACATATAGAATTATAAAACTCATGATTTTTACTTGATTTTTGAGAGAACGCTATTTATCGTTTATTGAACTTTTTTCATTTGATATATCTTGTAAAATATAAAGAAGCATCACTCTAATAATCACGAAAAAACTTCAATCTTTCATTTGTATATGATCACCAACTTTCTAATGTACATAGTGTAACAATCAGCAACTATTCATTCTTGTATCTGAGTCATCTTTAAATTTCGAAGCATGCTAGTATAAGTGATGGTTCGCTTGGCTAATATTTAAGCAGACGATTCTATTCTTTGATGATCGAGGTCTTGATAATAGCATTTAGATATGTTTAACTATTCTTCACTACTTCAGATGGTTGGACAAAGAGATTTTCGTTTAAAGAAAAAGTAAATGTACCAATCAACAGAAAAATTCATACTCTAACAGATTATGAAAATGTTTTCTTTCCACAGTTGATCTTCACCTCAAAAAATTTGATTTTAGTGAAAATAATAAAAATAAACAGCCTTTCATTTCGATCTAAATGTTGAGAAAAAGATTGTGAATGTAAATTCTTCGGGATTGACCTGTGGCATTCATATATGTCTTCTACTTCCATTAAACTAACATAAAATACTTCGATTGAACAAATCCTAATAGTCTATAATTGCCTTGCACGATCATTGATATGCACATTAATGATCTATTTAATTTCTGCAGTTCTAATAGAATCTTTTCATTTTTTCTATCCCAATCTATTTCTTTTGTTTGCATCGTTTCTATTCATTCATTATCTTTTTTCTAAAATGTTTTTCTAAATTTAACAGTCTCATTTGTATAATTCTGGAATTAATTGACAAAAAAGTCTTTTTTTCTTTTTATATACTCATGCCATGAGCAGATGATCTTATATACTATTATATATGCTTAACAATGTACAGATTCTGATATTTATTGTTACTGAACTGTTTAGTATAATATTATTGAAGTATTTATTATTTTTGGTAATTATAAAAATAAATCAAGAGTTTCACTTGTAAATCAAGAATATAGACATAATCGAAATTATTTTCTATAAGTGTTCTTTACACAAAAGATCAGCTGCTTTTTCTGTCAAAGCATAAGTCGTTAAACACGGACCTGTTTTCGATGCAAAACCAGCAGGAAAAACTGATGCATCTACAATTCTAAGATTTTTTATTCCATGAACTTTGAAATGATTGTCAACGACCGAATCCTCTGCATTGCGTCCCATACAACATGTCCCAATGTAATGGTAACCTGGATCTAATGTATCTTTAATATAGCTAGCTAAGTCCATGTTTTTCATTCCAGGTGAAATCTCAATAATAGGACCAACATTTTTCAATGCATCGGTTGACATGACTTTGCGTACATAATGGATGCTATCGATAAATGTTTGAAGATCTCTTTTGTCTTTTAGATAATCTAAAATTATTCTTGGTGGACTCAGTGGATTAGAATTGTGTAGTGAAATGAAACCAGTCGTAGATTTTGGGGAAGCGTTGAATATAACTACATAGAGGTTTCTTGATGTTTTATCCATTTTTAAAATGAAAAACAAATCAGGATTGATATTTGTAGTTGCAGATTGAGTATTGACTAAGCCTACAGGTATTGATTCGTTGATAGGAAGATTTTCTGCTTTATATTGAACAATTACTGCACCATTATCCATTAAATTTTTACCCACTTGTCTTAATTCATGTTTCACTGGAATTTGATGTTTTTGAAGAATTTCAGGATCGCCGATACCCGATAACATGAGTATATGAGGAGTATAGAATGTACCAGCAGATAAAATATATTCTTTTTTGGCAACACCATAAAAGAAGCCATCAAGGGACAGAAACAGAACATTTTCTATGTACTTAGTTGTTTCATTTAAAGTGAACTTTATTGCAGTAGCACTTGTCAGAACTTTCAGATTCGGATATTTGGCTATAGCAGGAGTCAAATAAGCATCACCACTCCAGCTTCTTAATCCATCGGTGAATGATGAAGGTTCAAATGATAAACCGTAGTCGAGAGTTTCTGCTAAATCTTCGCTAAATGTTTCTTTGAGCTCATAAGCAACATTTCTCCATACCTCTTTGAATATAGCATCATGAACTTGAGTTATTTTTATTGGACCATTATTGCCATGAACGTTGGAAGTTCGTGATGCATCAGCTGATGTAAACTTTTCAACCATTTTATAGTATTTAGACATATTTTCATGACTAAAGGATGAATCTTCAGTTGCATTAATAAAAGAGTTCCAATCATTTGCCATCATTCTTTCCATTCCACCACTGTTAACACTACTTCCTCCAAGTGTGTTCAATACCGTAGCATTTAAATGCCGATTATTAAGATTCGGTGAGGTATCTGTAGGCAAATAATGTTTGAAGAATAATTTACGTTGTAGACGAGACAATTCCGACTGTAGCTTGATCAAGGGATTTGATGTGTCATTTGCACCACTGGATATGAGAAGCGTTTCAAAACCCTGTTCAGCTAATCGAGTAGCTAAAACACACCCAGCAGTACCTCCACCAACAATCACAAAATCAGCCACAATGACTTGTGGTATAGAAGACAACATTATTCTGTTTCTTGAATTCTCTAAACAATCTGATACTACTCTGAAAATGAACAGATTCAAATTCATGTAAAAATCGAATTATTAATTAAACAAAGTATTAGATTTTTAATTTTTACCAGTTGATCTTCATTGACACTCGATTATAATGCAATAAAACCATTATTACAATCGAGTTTTAATTCGAACTTTGCATAGTACAATATATAGAAAAGTATTGAAATATATAAGATAGAAACTAGAAACCTATATCCCTTCTACTTTCACAAACTGTGACAGACAAATTCATTCATTATTTAAATTATATGCTAACTACTACTTAATCGAGCTATAAGCAAATCAACTAATCAAATCAATGAAATTACAGATCGTGCTTAACTGTTGATACTCACAATAATGATATATCATTAGAGTTACGTGAGTATGTATTAAGTAAGTCTACAAAACAAGTATCCTTTACTTTTGTAAAATAAGATCTAAGAGGGACATTTAAGTTTAGTAGATTTAAAAACTTGAAAGTATACCATATTCTCTTCCTCTTCTCTCTACTTTCTCTATCCGATAGATCAAGGCAGATATTTGCTATGTTTCAGCAAATGCGATAATAGATTACGCCACAGATTCTATGCCATTAGCATCTGATTATAACTAGGGCTGTACAGTTCACGCTCATGAGCGCTCATATGAGCGTTTTCTGACTTAAAGAACGTACCAATGTCTCTGATCACTTTTTTCAACTTTGTTCCTCGAAAATCGATATTCATGATTTTTGTGCCTGAGGTCTCCCTCAGGTATTGTGAAAAAAAAATTTTTTTTTTTCACGAGTCAAAATCAGATGTAACAGTGGATTGAGATATTCTTGCAATAATCCTAACAAATCTATGCAGTATATTCTTCATTATTGGAGTACTTATAGAATATTTATTCACTTAAATTTAGCCAGCAACATTTTTTTACCTAAAATCTCGAGTTCTCTACGGTTCTGAGTTTGTTACGCCAAAAAAAACATAATTTTTGGAAAAAAACGATCATTCCAGTGTCAAAATAGATCTTTTTATATATATAGAATTTTCTTCTGACAACTTTTTGGGAAGACACTGTTATCATAACATGAAATTTAGACCATTAGACTAATTTTTCAAGCTCTCGCGGTCGGCAACCAGAAAAATAATTGAAAACGTCTATATCATGGTCAAAAAATCTAAATTGTGGTACGATTCGCTTTTCCCCACTAGATTTGTCTATATATGTTGAATATTTAGTACGAAAACAGTTTTCCTTGGGCGTCAAACTCGAAGTATACATCTCGCTTTTCAAGTTCTATCGATTTGTAGTCGTGCCGAACTAGAAAAGAGGTATAGCACGGTGATAAGTGCGAAATATACTCAAATTTGACATCTCTTCTGAGTTCGGCTATAATGGGTTAGTTTTCAGTATCAAAGTAGGATTGTTGGAGCACCATATTCGAATTTAATTAGTAATTGTCTAAGCTCTCTTGATTGGCAGTCTGAAAGATAAAAACAGGGTACACCTGTGACCTATGTCGAAATTCTAAAAGATTCTCATCAGCTTTTACTGCATGCATGTCCACCTATGCTTTTATGATTTTGAACGTGAAGAGAAACAAGCTAGGGGGTTTGAATTCGTATTATACTGATTTCCTTATGATGTTGTATCAACAGAAAGCCTTACCTGGAGAGAAAGAGTTTCGGAAGATGACATCACCATGTCATATGCCTGAAAAAAAATAAGATGACCTCTTTGTTAAGTTTCTTGATTGGTACATTAAATTTCGTGTTACTCGCGACAGGTACCGTCATTGTTGTTTCTTGTTATCATTGGCATATCTTATAGATGTGAACCTTTTTGAAAATTCACTCTAACTAAGCCAATCATTGAAACACCAGTAGAGTTTTACATATTACTCGAAATTTTCTCTCCGAAACTAGAACTACGTTCTCCATTAATGTATTATATATAAAAGAATAATTGTGTTACAGCCTTAACACGGAACAGAAGAGAAAAATGAAAGAAATTCATTGCACACAGTCAAATATTTTACAAATATGTCGTGGGATGCTTCCGTAACTGCACTAAAAGGAAATATATCTACTTTGAATAGAGCCCTCACGCTAAGCGTAAGCTACTCAGTCTTGTCTGGCAAGGTGGGACCCAATTAAAAGGCTTTTCACAGGATAGAGTACAGATTTCGGAGATCAGAATCTATTCACTACGATAGAATTGTTGTCATTAGTATACTTAGTTTGATTTTAAAAACAGGAGCAGTGATTTGGAGCTGGATTACATTGTTTAGATACGTTTCTTGTACGAAGGGTAATGATATTGTATTTCTCGTTCGGATAACTCCTGTGAACACAAAAAACTAGCATGTGCCCAATATTTTACTTCTCTTTTTTTTATTCAAAAGCTTTAATTTTCTTAATCTGAGAATTCAGTGGAGTATTCGTGACCGTTTCCAATATTAATACATTTGTATTGAACAGGCTCTATATGTTACTTCGATCGATAGCTAATTTTATCATAAAAATGTGATGACGAAGGTTAGGTTTTCTTAGTTATCCGTCCGAATCAAGACATTTCCCTTTAATGTTTAAAAGCTTGATCTTTGAATCTTATATGCATATGATATTGTAAATCGTCTTGCTGCCTCTGATCAAAGTTAAGTGACTTTTCTTGTAAGCTCAGTGAGTGCCAAAATATCGAGCTTACAAAAAGCTACCATGCAGTTTTTTTTTTGTTGATCATTATTATAGGAACTATAGAAGTTTCTTAGCACTTCTGTCTTGCGCTATATCAGCAAAACAACAGTTAGAGCCATTCTTCAACTCTAATGACGCTTCTGAGTTCAGTGCCTTTATTGACAAGATTCATATTTAAATTGTGAAAAACAAATGCAATCTTCACTGCACAGCATCTCATATGACAGTTATAAAATATCCTGCTAGTTCTTAAAAATGTTGACTTTTTTGGACTGAAAGGGAACGTCAAATGTAGTGTACATTTATTAAAATATTTGAAAAAAATAGGTTGTGTGATCGATAGTGTATGTGTGTATCATGATCAAAGCATCAATAAATCAATACACAGCAAAATAGTATGTTAACCGGCATTACATCGAAAATCGCTATCAACTATGATCTAAATAGATGACTGTAATTATAAATTAATCTAATTCAAACTAGATCTGCATCGAAAACTTTTATAGGATCACATTCACTTCTCGTTGATCTTTGTCGATAGTGATAGCTGGACAAACAACTCAGCTTGTCGTAAAAACCTGTGCGTTTAAATGTGTGATAAAAATTTTTTCAGGGTGAGGCAGTGCAGCACGTTAAAGAGTACAAGTCTTTACCCTGCGGGACCTCCACTCTACATATCTATATAAAAACATTGATAGCCAGGTCTTTTTTATTCTGGCGGAAACATTGTAGATTTGTTTTAATTCAAACTATCTTTTCTTACTGAGGTAAGAGGCAAAACCAAACAACGAAGCTGATTTAAATCAATTGAAATAGAAGCACTACTTTCTTTCCACACTTATCTTCAATATTTGCGATCTAATCTTTTGTTCTTCTCCTGTTTATCAAAATTCGGCAAGAGATCAAAATGAATTCACGCAATCCTGAAATTTATTCAGTAGATAAAACACTCTTTCTTTTTCCAAATCGATTATACAACAGTTCAATTTATGCTTTTCTTTCCACATAAGTGCTGTCGATAATGTATTCACCATTCAGTGATATTAAAATTTAGATCGAACTTGGCAATGTTTCTCGATTCCGACTACATTTTTTCTCATTGTCGCTCTCATCTATCTACCACTGGTATCATCAGTTAATCGACTTCGAAAACGTTCTCTGAAAAGACCAGCTTTTCTTTCAGAAAACTCGATTGCAGAAATATTCACGAATGTTTTGAAACGATGCGAAATGTTCCAGTTTTTTTAAAGTTCTCCTTCTCTTGTTCTTCTGTTTTCATCTGCTTTCGGCTACAAATCGATAGAACATGAAAGGCAAGATGTATACTCTGCGTTTGACGTCCACGAAAGACTCTTTTCGAGCTGAACATCAAATACATATAGCCAAATCTAGTGGGAAAAGGCAAATTTTACCAGAATTTAAAATTTTTGACTATGTTGAACACATTTTTCAATTATTTTTTGCAGTTATCAACCGTGAGATTCTGAAAAATTAGTCTAATGGTCTAAATTTCATGTAATGGTAACCGTGGCTTCTCAAAAAGTTATCGGAAGAAAATTCTATGCGTTTAAGAAAGATCAATTTCTGCACCGGAATGACCATTTTTCTTCCGAAATCTGTGTTTTTTTTCGGCGTAACAAACTCAGAACCGTAGAGAACTCGAGATTTTAGGTAAAAATATGTTGCTGGCTAAATTGAAGTGAATAAATATTCTATAAGTACCCCAATAATGAAGAATATACTGTATAGATTTGTTAGGATTATTCCAAAAATAAAAAGATTTTGAGAGCTCTCATTGTGATATTCTTAACCAGCATCTCTCAATCTACTGTTACATCTGATTTTGACTCGTGAAAAAAAAAATTTTTTTTTCACAATACCTGACGGGGACTCCAGGCACAAAAATCATGAATATCGATTTTCGAGGAACAAAGTTGAAAAAAGTGATCAGAGACATTGGTACGTTCTTTAAGTCAGAAAACGCTCACGCTCATGAGCGCTCATATGAGCGTGAGCTGTACAGCGCTAATTATAACAAATAAACAATTTTTTTTGTTATAGAGTTACAAGATTAAGTGAACGATGATAAGGAACAACGTTCGAAAACACATTGTACCAAACAATTTTCATGTGATCAGCAATAAAATTTGCATTGTCTCTCTACGATATAATCGTGAAAATTTTGGTTTACATCCTAAAATCTAGATATGGGTCATAGTCGAAATTTAATGTACTATTATATTTCTGAAATTTACGGTGTCAATGTTCATGATTAGCATGGTAGTCTCGATACTCCTAACATTTCAAAAAGCAGAAGCAATAAACTTTTAGATTTTTTCCTGAACTCCAGAGTTCGATAATACGAAAGTGTTAGTGAAGAAACTGATCGCACAAAATTTATAGTTCATATCGATATCGTCCCTTTCATTTAGTTACTTCTTGAAATAATAATTAGTTGAGTAGTAGTAGTCTTAACCCTACCCGTTCTTATTTTCATTCACTATCTACTTTGTATACATCAACTAATCTATCATAACATCCTAAAAGGCCTCATGAATTTAAGTAACTATGTTATAATTTGAGCATTTTCTCGTTACTCTTGTTTCAAATCATGAATCACAAAATTAAAATCAATCATTTCTTGCTTTTTGACTTTTCTTACAGAACTTCATAAGGACTTACGAGTGAAATAATCATAAATGATGAGTCTTTCATACAATAAGCAGGCGAGAGAATAGTATCCAGAGATCTACAGAATCACATTTTTTCAACTCAGACTATAACTTCGACTTCAGAAAAAAATATCGGCATTTTTTTCTCTAAATTAATGAATTTTCATGTCTGATAGTAATATTATGTATATTTAAATTGAGAGATTATTTATATGTCAGTAAGACAATGAGAAGTAATTGAGTTTGAAAATTATTTAGTGACTAAAAGGAAGTTTTGATAATTTTCTAACAAGTTTTTATCAGCGATGAATTTTCAAAGAAGTTATCGAGGTCAAAAAGGTATCAATTAAAAGATGATCTTGTAATTAAGTTCAAATCGTTTCAGGAAACTCAGGTAAATCAATGCTTTAAAAGCGCATGAACTGTGATTTAAACAAGGGATGATTTTTATGACCAATCTAGTACAGCTATACTTGTAATTTTTTATTTTTCTATTGTATATAATTTGAGGAGTAGACCCGAAGTTGTCAACAACTGTCAGTTAAATTTTCTATAGTAAATTTTGTATGAAATCAAAATGGAATGAGACCTTCGTAGCCGTTTTTAGTTTTCATCAACTGCAACTTCTATTAGGACTTCAACAGTAGCGAAGTCGATGTCAAAATCAGGTTTAGAAGTTCGATATTGGTCTCTGATATGATAAATAAGCAAATCCAGACCTACATTCTTACGCAACGTAGCTATCATACTAAAAGAGAAGACTCATATCTTTGTCATCGACAGCTACTATGACAACAATAAAATGGATACAACTGTAGTGGATTCATCCTAGCTCAGAATGACAGTCTCTAAATAATCATCAGTTTTCAATCCAAACTTTCTCTGCAAAGCTTCTTAGTTCCTCTTGTTCACACGTGGTGAAAAAATTGTAGTAAAAAGGGGATACTATGGACAGATAGGTGTTTGCTGGGCGAAATGAGTTTTGTCAAAAATGTTGAAAACCTTGTTTCTATCTTCGCCATGTTTCATTCAATGAGTGAGTTCGTCAAAGTAAAATCTTGTAGCAGGACACGTGTATCAAAGAGCTTCTCTTTTCATGTTTCTGAGTCAATGAAAATGATGTATATTTGAGTTCGTGCATTATCTCTGTGGTTATTTAATTAAAGTACTAAGAAAGATGTCCATTAAAGACTTACCGCTGTCGAAGAAACTGTGACTGCAAGGATACTCTAGAATAAATATTAAATAATTAGCATTCTACGTTAGAGATTCGATTTCTATACTTGTATCAGTTTTCAATGTATGAGTAAATACAATAACAACAAGCAAACCTATAATCACTAAGATGCACGCACATATAGCAATCAATAAGATTATGATAAGATTGCGTGACGAAGTACTATCTTGATGATCATGCGATTTTATAACAGCAGTCGTATTAGGAACTGAATCAAAATTTGCTGATATTAAAGGTGATGATATTGTAGTCATTTCTGTCATTTCTGCAATTAAATACGTTTGTTGTTGTTTATCTCAAATAAGAACTATCAAACTCCGTTAATATTATTCTTTCTGAAATCAGAAAAAGATCCTTCATAATTTGTTCAATACGATCTGATAAATTTTGTTCTCAGTAATTTTTCATTTGAAGATTGATATGAATGAACATAAAACGAAATTTTCTAAAAAATTGACGAAAGGCTTCCGTAAATGAGAAGTCGAAAATTGAGATGAGATTTTATTATAGATAGATAAATATGCTCCGACATATTCCTGAATTGGATAATGAGCTATTTCCTTTTTGTTTTTTGTAATGATAATAAAAAATCTTTTTACTAATGTTCATTTCAAAATATAATGTGTCCCATTGTTTTTCGAATAATTCAAAAAACGGAACAAGCTAGAGACCTGCAGTATTCACCGATCAAAAGAGGAGACCAAGGGGCATCTTTCTTTCCGATAATATATAAGAGAAAATCCTTTTGAAACTAATTATTCTCGAAAAATATGTAAAAGAAGCCATGAAAATGACATGCCATCTAAATAAAATTTTCGTTTTGACTTTTGATTTAGATAAAAAGACTTCAAATCTATAGCTCAAGATACAGTCAAAATGATTCTCTTATTACATTCTAACATTGAGCAAATCAAATCATACATCTACATACATAAATAATAGAAATTTTTGCTAATTTTTTACTGACGAGGGAAGGTCCCCAACTGTCCAATCGCTTTTGAGTTCGGATCCTGTGCATAAGGTAAACCCCAGTGAAGTATGAAAAACTCCAAAAGGATAACGGCCCTTAGGCCTTCTGTTCAGAGTTACAGGGATTTTACTGGAATTACAGCCTATGGCATGGTATTTATCAAAATATCGAATCATGATATTTCGGGTTGAGATTTTGCCCATAGACAGGTCTAGTTGTCAGTAGAATGCCTCGAAAATTTTAGCTCAAAAGAATGTTTTCTGCCCGAGATATTAAAATCTCAAAAATCACTCATATTTCACGAAAGGTGCTAGAATTTTCTGTTTTTTTGGACTTTTATATCTTGAGAAGGAAACATTCTTTTGAGCTGAAATTTTCAGGACATTCTACTCACAACTAGACCTGTCTATGGACGAAATCTCAACCCAAAATATCGTCATTCGATTGGTTGGTAAATACCATGCCATAGGCTAAAATTCCAGTAAATTCCCTATAACTCTGGACAGAAGGCCTAAGGGCCGTTATCCTTTTAGGGTTTTTCATACCTCACTGGGGTCTACCTTATGCACAGAGTCCGAACTCAAAGGCGGTTGGACAGTTGAGGACCTTCCCTCGTGAGTTTCCTCATTTTGTATCATTATAGCTCGACATTGTGATGGAAATGTTATGAAAAGTAGGGAAGTGCACTGTATGTTAAACTAAAGATTCAAAGTTTCTCTATCTAAATCAAGGGTCAAAATGAAGGTATTATTTAGATGAGAAGTCATTTTTCATGACTTCTTTTGCACGTTTTTCGACAATAATTAGTTTTAAAAGTATTCCCTCTTACACATTATCGGAGAGAAAAATGCTCCTTGGTCTCCTCTTTTGATTGGCGAAAAACTGCAGGTCTCTAGCTTGTTCCGTTCTTTAGTTATTCAAAAAACAGTGGGACGCATTATATTTTGAAACGGACATCAGTCAAATGAATGAACATTATAATTGCAATTTTAATAACAATATAGATAACTGTTTTCTTATTAATTGAAAACTGAGCTACAAAGAAGAGGTTTTTCACGAATGTTTTTTCCTATGGAAGTGTGATATTATCGACTCTAAACTAAAGTTTTCAGTAGCATCTAGTTGCGATCTCTTTGTCCCTTTCGAAACACTGTTCAAGGTGAGTCCTTATTTATATAACAAAATAGTTGAGTTTAAAATAACTACTATTTTGTAATTCTTAATGAGGACTAACTTGAGTATGAAATTATAACTCTCTTTCAGAGGTAGTTTTTTTTTTTTATTGTGAGTTAGTTTTTTGTCTAGGATTTACTTCAAATAATGAGTACAACTTTTAGATATACAAAGTAAAAAGATGAGTTTTTCACTAAGAAAACCGCGTTCTTTTTTATTGGAAACAAATATTAATTTTCGTGCTAAAAGTACGATTTTTTACTTAAAGATCAAATTTTCAAATTGTAACAACTCGCAATGCGTCTGATTATATATGATGAGAGACAAGATCAATATCCACACTCATACTCAATTTCGTCTCTCGTCAGCAGTCTGCTACGCTTCACCTCACAAAGTAATCGATTTTTTTTTCGCTCATAGATTTAAACGTAGTTTAATTATAACAATGCATAATAATCTAACAAAGACTAATAATTGCTTTTTTTTGTACAACGAATTCGTCTATTTCTAGCTCGAAGAAGGTGAAGATATAGAACAAGATGAATTTTTTTTATCAGGCTTCGAGAATACTTACGATTGCTGACGTCAAAATATCTTGGATACAAAAGAGAAAAAAGTATGACTATTTTTGCACAAATAAAAATACTGAACTCAATGCAATATACACGTAAGAGAGAAAAACGAATCATCAATGATATAACAGGTGGAGCAAAAGTTTTGCATTAATTTTGTTTTTGATATAACTCTGTGATGAAATGTCGTAGAGACTTTATTGTTTTTTTTTATTAGAAAGAGCAAAGTGTTTAGTACAAAAATATATAAAAGAATTTGATTGGAAATGTTTTTCGAAGGCCACAATAATCTTAGAACACAAGGATTGGAAAAACTCTTCCACAACTTTGGTCAAATTTGTTTTATCTAAAAATATTTGTTTGAACTTTTTCATTACCCACTTTTGACGCTTTTGAACACCATATATATACAGTTGTTCAATACAACGAAGGCTTTCATTTGGTATTAAAATAATTGGTATAACATACAAGAGAATGAACAAAAGACAATTTGATTAAAAAAAAAATGAATTGTTCGAATTTGGTTTTGCATCGGAAAAACAAGTTCTTGTCTGAATATCTCACAGAGACGTTGTGTCCAATTCCAAATAATATCGTTTGATAGAGAACTCAATGAGCTTTCTTTTTCATATAAAATATATAGCTTCTGGCAACCTCTCTTGCGAAATAGAGTTTATTTTTTCGGCTGCTATCAACAGGTATGAAAAATCGGTGACTCAGACGGTATCATAAAAGCCTTCATTTCTACCGTTATAAAACATGTAGAAAATTTCTTTTTTTGTAAAGCAATAGTGCTCTATCCTTACATTATAAAATCTGGATTAGACGAATAAAAAGAGAATCTGTCTAATTATAGGAAATTTTTTCTCAGTTCAAAAAAGTTGCGGAAGAGTTTTCTGACGCCTTCTGTTCTAAGATTGTTGTGGTCTTAGAAAAACATTTCCAATCAAATTCTTTTATATATTTTTGTACTAGACACTTTCCTTTTTCTAACAAAAAAAAACAATCAAGTCTCTACGACATTCCATCACAGAGTTATATCAAAAATAAAATTAATGCAAAACTTTTGCCCCACCCGTTATGAGTGGATTCAGTGTTACCACATCGTTACAGCAAATAAACTATGTATTTTGAAGTTGAAGGATATGAGTGGATTTAGGGTATTACCATTTCCGTAATGAGACGTGGATTGAGATTGATCTAGCTATGTGTTTAGAAGTTGAGGAATATGAGTGAATTTAGAGTATTATCCTTCGCATAATGAATAAAAATGGAGATGGATGTATCCTAGTGGATATAATTATTAGGAAATAGTTCTTTTATGTTTGATGTTTTGGATGGAACATTAAAGTATGTAGTATGGGCGGTGATGCACTTTAGAATCACGGTCCTCATTCAGGTCCGACTGTCCGAGCACCCTCACTTGCTGCTTTGCGCTCCGGTCTCGCTTTTCGAGCACCCTCACTTGGCACTTTGCCCTCCGGTCTTGCTTTCATATGATCGACAGTTGACCTAGGACGCAGGGTAATTGAAATTTCTTATGAGAGATGTTAGGCATTTTATACTGTTGTTGCGTATGGTTTAGGAAGTGAACTGAGGAAGCATTGAGCTATTTATATTCAACAATCGGTGATCTTCTGTTTTATACGGCGTTCTACTACACTTGTTCAACCAACTTTAAACAAATAATACTCTGTTACGAAATCTCAATACATTTATGCTTTTTATGGAAATATTTTGTTCAATGGCACTTTACATAAAGAACCAGTACCATTCATCAAAGAAATATAAAAACTATGCTTATTATATTGAATACGTGCAAAAAAAAATTCAAACTCATTGAATATAATGTTCTTCTCATATCAGCAAAGAGAAATTAATATATTCACATAAAAATACAATTTGTATCTGTCTCATTGCTGACTCTAAACGATTGAAATAAATAAATAATCGTATACATATGTATATAATGGGAAATGTTGTATCCTTTATTTACGTGCTTTCAATATTCCAAATATCAACATTGATTCCACATAGACGATTGTCATATTAATACGTCATTACTGTCATTATGATATGTTATTTTCCATTACAATATAAAGACCAAATACATGGATATAAAATATTTATTTTAAATTTAAAATGTATCATGCTTTATTTCTTCTACGAAATTGTCTAAATACGAGTGCAGATACGCATTTGGAAAGTCAAACAGCTGATATTGTTGTATTTGAAGAAAATATAATTTATTTCTTGTGGTCATGAAATCATTAAACTGAATCAAGTAAAGTTCTTCAATCTTCAGATTATATAGCTAACTTTGAAGTAACGAGGTGATTACAGTAAATCCACTAATATCCGTCAGCTTTCAAATACACAGTTGTATCGATATGCATTGATATGCTATTGCGCGAAGAGTAATACCCTAAATCCACTCATATTTCTCAAGTTATATGATGGATATATTTTTGGTACGGTAATGAAGTCATTACTTCTCGGTACAATATTTAATGGTAATGTTAATATACTTTCGTTGTTCATTCTTGAGGGTATCGTGACGGGTGGCTGTCGATACCCGTTGTATTGGTATTATGACATCTATGATTTTTGTCTTTTTTAAACATATGAAACTATCAAGAAATCATCACTTAGAAACAAAACCGATTATTGTTGTTCGGTATGTTATCCTTTACCCTAAATCTGGTACCCAGAATGCATCCCTGAATCGAATCCACATTTGTGGATAATAAAACGAAAATTAATCCAGATTAGGGATTTTAATTTAGGGATGTTCTAGTTTAGGGATTTTTTCTCAATTGATGACGGACTCCACTCTTTCATAACGAACTGGTGACCAGTTATTTTTTACAATATCTGGAACTGGTCATCAGTTCTTTAGCAAAAATTAAAATCATTAAATATCTACTATTATTAATCTTGGCTTATTAAATATGTTTTTCGACAGAATAACTGACTAATGAAGATAGTTTTAATACAATTATGCAACAG
>CAJNSZ010001786.1:0-21280 GCA_905329745.1 Rotaria sp. Silwood2
TTCGCAGCCTGCCCTGTCCTGCCCTGTCAGGGCAGGGCAGGGCAGGGCAGGTTACCTGCATCCTGCAGGGCTCTACAGTACACTTTAATTTTTCGACGAAACAAGAACAGTTCTAATTTTATTTTCGAAGAAATGGGAATTCACCGTTTTATAAATGTCTTCAAAATCTTTCGATATTTCGATATTTTCTGTGGCTATAAGAACTTTTTTACTAGCCTTACGTTTCGTTCTGAAATCGGCAGAAAAAAGACTTTTCATATGCATTTGAGCGAGTGATCTTCAGTTCAGAACAGAGACACAATCAGAAGGAGGATTGGGAGAATCGATTCCTCCTTCTTGGAAACTATAAATACCTAGAGGGATATGAATTGATTGGTTGTCACAAGCCAAAAAAAAAAACATTTTTTCTATGATGATCCTCCTTCCCCTAAAAAAAAAATTCTAGTTGCATTCCTGGTTCATAACTATAGATCGATATATTTGTCAAGATTGTTCGAAGGAGTGTTAAAGACGAAAACATTTTGTTATTCTGATAGGAAATTTACATTAATTCATGATTATGAGTTTGCATCATGATTTATGAACTTTATCAGATTTTATTTCAACTTTATGTACAGCTTGATTACGTTATTTTTGATAGTTTTGTTCAGTTTGCTGTATTTATTCAAAATCTCAAGTATTTCTGGTTTTGATGTAGTTGGATAGAGCATCGATTACTCTACCGAACTATGTAGTTTTTATTTTGTTTATTTTGAATCTTGTCCGAAAATTTGATACATTTCGAAAAGAAGCTGAAAAATGATTTTTTTTTTATCCAGCAATTTTCAGGCCAGTTCTGAAGTAATTTTTTTCGATGACCGCTTTTTGCCAAGATACTGAAACTTTTATTTTTATATAGTTTAATAGACTGTTCGTTCCTCTACCAAACTATATATTTTTCATTGGACTTATTCTTTATCTTTGTAATAAACTTGTTGACTTTTCTGAGAAATACAGGTTGATCACATTAGTGTGAATAGTTTTGTTCAGTTCGCTGTATTGTAACAAAACCTCGGATATTTCTTATTTTGATATAGTTGGATAGAGTATCGATTACTCCATCGGATTATATAGTTTTTATTTTGTTTACTTTGAATCTTAGCCAAAATTAGATACGTTGCGAAAAGCAGTCATCATCGATTTTTGCCTCCAGCAATTTTCCAATCATCTCACAGCTAATTATTTTTACTATTATCTGGAGTGCTAAAACTTTTTATTTTTATATAGAATAATAGATCACTCTTTATTCTACCGAACTATATATTTTTCATTGGGCTTATACTTTATCTCTACTATAAACTTTGACGACTTTTCTGAGAAATGTGTTTCTGAAGTTTTCTTCATATATGGTTTTTGACTTTTCTTCAAAGAAGTTTTGGCTTTTTAAGTATATAAACTTTTTATCGTTGATATATAGCTGAATAGAACGTTAATTTCTCTACCGATTTATATAATTTTGGTTAGATTTATGGTCAGTTTTCCTGATGAACTTTTACGAAAACCACTATAACCGTGTTTTTCATAAGTGCAAAATGTGATCAAATTTTAACAATAAAATTCAGTTTTCTCCTCAATTTCGAATCCGTTTTGTTTAATATTTTTTGCATAAGGAAGTGTGATGGATCTATTTTATTTAAAACAGTTTCCATCATTAATGAGTTTAGTCGAACTGACATATGAGCGTGCAAAAATTACGTTCCAGGACTTCTCGGAATTTATCAATTTTTTGAACAAGGCGCAAAATAAATAACATAAAAGCTACATAGTTCGATAGAGTAATCGATGCTCTATCCAACTATATCAAAATAAGAAATGCCTGAGGTTTTGTTTAAATACAGCAAACTGAACAAAACTATCAAAAATAACGTAATCAAGCTGTATATGCATAGAAATCATATAAGAAACAAAAAATCAATATATATTAACGGATAGACGAATAGAATCTTATAGTTTAGTATACTTTTATCATAATTATATTTATATCAATAAGAATATTCAATTACAATATAGAACGAAGAAAGAATGAAGTAGTTTGCTTAGAATAAAGAAAATCAGTATAGACCATTTTTTCATAGTCATACGATTACAACAAGTTTATACGCACAAAACATTTGTAGATACTAATGACATGATTAATGCATTACTACAACTCCTACTGATGTTGTTTTGATCGAACATTCATTAATATACTTTTGAGATCTAGACCTCACATGTTATTTCTGTATTTTTCCGTTTTACAATAATGTAACGACTATATATAGAACGATAACAATAAGAATCTCAGAAATATAATAAAGAAATAACAAATAAAATTCTAGATCTTTGTTTCTTTCCTTCCACTTTCTCAATTCTCTTTTACTTTTTTCTTCGTCTCTTTTTTAACGTCAAAAATAAGAGAGAGAGAGAGAGAGAGAGAGATGAGAAGATATTGATACAGAACAGGAAATATTCTTGAACATTTCGTCGTATTCATCAAACATGAACTTTCTCGTCCATCTGGTTCATATTAAGAGGAAAATGTAAACAGAGAGAGACATTTTTCTCGTGCACAATAGACCAACTAAAATACGCTGGTATTATCAATATCGAACAATTTATGATACACTTGATGTTTATTCATCCTTTTAATTTTAAACAAAAAAAACGTAATTATCATCTTTTTCTTTCTATAGACAGAGTTTAATATTAATTTTGTAAGTGAAGTTGTTTTATTATAATTACAGTGAAGTTATTTTCAGATTGACATTTCAATTAAGAGTTGTGAAATAATAAGTAGGTTATATTATGTAATATTTTAATGAGCTATTGTCGGATTTTTTTAAAAATAGCCTCCATCATTTTTTGAATAACTCTCGATCGATTATAGTTATTGAGCTCGAGTTTTCGCCATTAAAAAGAGCAAGTGAGGGAACACTTTATCTATATAAAATTCATAAGATTTGAATAAGTTTTTCATGAATGTTAGTGAACGAACATCTTTTTGATTGTCCATTTTCATGAGTTTTCACAGCAATCGATACTCACATTATACCAAATTCTAACCCAAAACGATCTTTATTCCTGGTAAAATTTTCGTATTTTAAAACTATAGCTTTGAAGTATTGGTTCAAATAAACTATAGAGAGATTTAAATATTTTACCAGGAATAAAGGTCGTTTTGAATTAGAATTTGATATAATTTGAGCGTCGATTGCTGTGAAAATTCATGAAAATGGACAACAAAAAAGATGTTCATTCACAAATATTCATGAAAAACTTATTCGAATCTTATGAATTTTATATAGATAAAGTGTTCCATCACTTGCTCTTTCTAATGGCGAAAACTCGAGCTCGATAGCTATAAACGATCGAGAGTTATTCAAAAAACGGTGGAGGCTATTTTGAAAAAAATCCGACATTAGTTAATATCTTTGATATAATAGAAATATTTTCATCGATTTACAGGACGCGCCAGTTCATTTTCCTCCTTCTCTTTTTTATCGTTAGGCTGCTTATATTTTTTAACCTCCTATATATAGGAAGAAAGCCCTAAACGTGCTGCGTTTTATGATATATTTACTTTGAACAACAAATATAGTTTGCAGTATGAAAAGTGTTAGTTTTTAATTAGAATTCACATTCACATCTATTATTCATATGAGAACAAAAGAGGAGTAAGTATTTTTGAAAGAACTTTTAACAGAAACAAGATAGAAATCGGTGATTTTCATCATTCGAAATAAGAGATGAATCTGCATCGGATCTCTTCTTTTACATATTTATGACAAGTTTTATCAGAATGTTGAGTCGGGTTTTCTGGAAAACATGACTTTTTTCAAAAACTTAGCCCAACACTCTAGTAAAGTTTGTCATGAATATGCAAAAGAAGAGATTCGATGCAGAATTATCGCTTATTTTGAATGATGAAAATAGAAGATCTCTATCTTGTTTCTGTTAAAAATTATTTCAAAAACATTTACTTTTTTGTCCTCATATAAATAATAAACACGGATGAAAATGATAACAAAAAAAAAGAAGCTTTTCATAGGATATTGAAAAACAAAAGAAGCCTAGTAATAAAAACGATAAAAAAAAAGAAGGGGGTGGAAATCAATTGGCATGCATTGTAATTATTAATTTTTCTTCAATAATAAAATAATGTAGTTTCTCATAAAAGTTCTTTTTCATACTGTTTGCTTTTCGTATATTAACAACGTGGAGCAATGGACATTTGAATCTGCTTGTCTTTTAGAATTTCTTTTAAAAAATAAAGTAAACCACTGTCTCAAACAGATATCCAAAGAACGTTTTTATTCACTTTCGATTATTCCTTTTTATCATCATTCTTTAAGTATCCTCAGTTGATAGAAAAGATTTTCTCTTTAATATGTTTTACAGCGTAGAGAGATAGTCATCAAACTGAAATTCTATTCGAAGGATTCGTGTCAGCAAGTCTCTTAGTATAGATCGTTGAATATGAGAAAAAACTAAATATAATATTCATGGGTTTCGATGAGAAACTCGCTAATATCTCATTTTTCCATTTTTTGAAAAATTTTCTGAATATCTCTTTGCTAAAGCTTTCAGATAGTCTGTAGTTTATGGCAAG
Source organism: Rotaria sp. Silwood2 (assembly GCA_905329745.1). NCBI lineage: Eukaryota > Metazoa > Rotifera > Eurotatoria > Philodinida > Philodinidae > Rotaria > Rotaria sp. Silwood2. The sequence goes on from CAJNSZ010001786.1 coordinate 4,628, forward strand.
TCTGACAGATCCTATGATTTTTTTTGTGGTAGACACAGCAGTTTTTGCACAAATTGTCGTACTATTTGTGAATTTTTAACGAATTTGGTAGACAAGTAATGACCTGAGACTTTCGCTAACAATATTATGAATTGTGCTAATTGTAGAGACTCTGTGTAGTTTTTATGACATTGAGCAATTCGTCTTTAGTCTGATAAAATTGTTAGATGGAGTAATTTCTGCAAAATTTGATCGACAGTTTCGGGTTTGCGTCAAAGTTGAAAGATAGTTTGTATTAGAGATTGCTATTTGGGTGAGAAGTTAAGATAACATTTGGGAACGTATATATAATTCAATTAAGTTTTTTAAAAATAAACTAAATAATGTTTCATTGTTGTTCAACATCGACAGGCAAGGTTTCTTTCGGCTATAAAAATATCCAGAAGCGTTTCTAACTGAATGAGAATATATGTCTTTTTATAAAGATTCTCAGAGGAAATCGGGCTTTTAGCACAATATGAAATATTTTCTCCCACAGTAAATTGTCTGTGAGATATCAAGGAGTTGATCATTTTAAAGAAAATTGATTTCAAACAAAAACGCTTTAATGTTGTCTTCACCGTCGAAAAAAAGTTTACTGCTTCTGATGTAACGTTGTTTTCTCTTCTCATGCGTCAGTATCTTTTCATTCAACTGCTAATGTATGCCTACGAAATATACTACCACGGACAAAATTAACACTACACCTATTTTTGATAGATATTTTCATTAATGGTTAATCACGAAAAATATGAGCTTTTCAGAATTTTCTTTCGTCTATAGGGCTTTGTAGAGCTCGCTTCGCCGATCATTTTGATAAAAAAAAAACCTTCAAATTTACCCAGTAAATGATGGCATTAGAGTCAAAATACTCGAAACTTCCGACTGTTCATGACCACTGCTGACTAGTAGGTGATATTTTTGAGTATTCTGACCTAAGGTCCATTATGTATCAGGTAAATTTGAATGTTTTTTTTTTTTATCAAAATGATCGGCAAAACGAGCTCTACAAAGCCCTATAGGCAAAAAAAAAATTCTGAAAAACTCATATTTTTCGTGATTAACCATTAATGAAAATATCTATCAAAAATAGGTGTAATGTTAATTTTGTCCGTGGTAGATACTTATCAATTTTCTCTTAGAAACTATTGAGAACAATAATGATGTTATGAAATAGATCTGGAAAATATTCGTTGTATTAATATCTATATATTGACACTCAAATTATGAATTTTGATACAGAGAGAAAGATGGTTAACTTACCTAAGATTTTATTCATCATCTCTATTCTGATAAATTTAAATTAAAAAGAAAAAAAGAATTTTTTTTTAATTTTAGTTTTAGGATAAGAAATGATAAGTAAATTGGAAATACTTCCAAATGAAATATTATTAAATATATTTTGTTATTTATCGTGGGATGAAATATTAATATCGTTATGGTCGTTAAATGAACGATTTAATTCTCTTATTTATTTAATATTTTCAAATAATGAAAATGGAATTATTTTTAATAAATCAGGTTTATCTTATAAAATATTTTCATCAATATTATTACCATTAATATTTAATTCATCATCATCTATTTCTTCGAATATAAAATATATTCATTTTGATGGAAATAAATCGATTCCTTTTGATTTTATTTATCAATGTATTTTTTCTAACAATGATCAACAGAAAATATCTTTTCCTAATCTTAAATCACTTTATATTACTCGATGTTTTTTAACTCAACCAATAATTCAGACATTATCTGTACTCATTCAATATCATTTAAATCAACTTACATTAACATTTCATGAAGATATGTTTGAAGGAGCTGATTATACACGAGTCACTTCATTAACTATTTTTGATATAGGTAATCAATAAATCACGTTGACCACGTCCTTTACGAATAAAATCATATTTTATCTATTGGAAATAAGAATCTATCTGACGTAGGAATTCAAAAAATGATGAACGAATCACCAATTACTTGTGCGGTATGATCAGTCAGGTAGAGGGCTGCACGACAAGGCATTTTCACAATCTATTATTTGTCCTGTCCTGTTTGTCACTGAAGAAAGATTGAAAATTTCGCGTGGGATTTTATACAAATTCGTTGATTTTTTTTGAAACTTAGAGCAACAAATAACGTTCATGTGTGGACTCGCTTAACTCTTTCTCGTAGGTGTGTTATTCATCTCTCACACATTCATATCTACATCTTCGAGGTAATTAAATAAATAAAACTGACCTTATTTTTCGATTCGATATTCTCGATTACTTTCGGTGAAGTTTTGCGGAAAATATTAATAATTAATTAATTAATTAAAAACGACTTCAAATTCCGATTTCCCTTCTTCGATTACCTTTGATCAGATAGTGAGATAATCGGTTCTTTTTTTCTCGCGCCCTCGGCACTCATTTTTCTCTTATGTTGTATTTTCCAACCAATCAGTGAAGTGTGAATGAACAAATAAGCAAGCAGACAGCTTATTTTTGCTGGACTCTTCTCTCTAAGAGAAAGAGAAAAATTTATTTCAGGAAGAATACGGCGTACTTTGACACTATATAAAGTATTCTAAAACTACGTGGATCTACCTTTGTCAGTAAATCAAACTAGATTAAATTGACTTCAAATAGAGACTATCCCGTTTCCCTCTTGATTTATTTTCAAATTTTACTGACAATGAAAGATCACCAATTGGTAGTTAAGAAGATTGACCATATTCGGATCAAATGAACACTCTTTTCGTCAAACTAATAAACTTAAAATATAACGTGCCTAGAATAAGTTATTGAAATTTCAACGTATGTAAAATCTAGGCATAAAAATGAATCAGGAAAAGTTTGCTCCAATATTCTAAGAACAAAATATAGCGTTATTCGAGCCATATAAAAGAGGACTCTTCCAAACCCCCTAATCAACCTGAGCAACACTGTTTTGTCTTTAGAATACTGGAGAAAACTTTTTCTGACTTATTTTTATACCTAGATTTCACATACGTTGAAATTTCAATAATTTGCTCTAGGCACGTTATATTTCAAATTTATTAGTTTGATGATAAGAGTTTTGAGTTAATCCGAATATGGCCAATCTTCTTAACTACCAGTTGGTGATCTTCCATTGTGAGATGAACTGATTGTGTTTTTGTTATAATTTAACAGCAACTATCAATGGTATGTTTACACAACTCTTATCTCAAATATTTTCTGGTCAATGCCAATTAACTTCGCTTCATCTTGACATGACCAAATTACGTTATGCTATTCATGAATGTTTAAAATCGTATTCTTCCAATCTTCCGTTAAAAACAAATTCTGATGGATTTCAATCGTATTGTGTAAGTTTACGTCGTTTGTACATTCAACTGAAATATACATGTTTTCTGGAACATCTTATTGACCATGTGCCCAATCTAGAACAATTATCGACTGTTTTTCCAAAATTACAACGTGATAACAAATTTTATGATTCAAACTCTGAAAGACCGATACTATCAAATGAAAGTTGGGTTAATAAAGTAAGACGAATGTAATATTATTCTAATCATTCATTTCACGAAAAATCTTTTAGTCAAATCTTATCTCTTACATAAGAGTTTGTTTATGTCAAAAATTTTTCCTGCACCTAAACATCAAAAAGTGATGGAGCCCTGAAAGCCAGCGATGAAGTCGACTATCATAGAGTAAAAGAGAATATTTGTACTACTTTATGCCATTTTTCAAAAACGAAATGTTTCGTTCATCGATCTTCAAGAAAATACATATGGAAAAAACGTAAAAAAGAAGCCAAATTTGATTAGCTTTTATATCAAAAACTGGTTTCATTTAAAGAATAGAGAATATCATATTAACCTATCTTAAACTTAATTCGTATAAGTTTAAATCAAAGACCAATAAAAATATTCTGTTCATTAAAATTGAATATATCTAGCTTAGGATTAGGAATGTATCGAGCGTGAGTGTAAACTGAGACTCTTGGTCTCAGACATGATCACATTCAATGTAAAATATGCTTGATGTTGACGGCGTAGATAGATGGGTGAGGCAGCACGTGTGAATATAGGAAATCTAGGTAAATTTATGTTTCTCACTCCCACATACCCTCAAGAACAACATCGAGAGTAACTGTAACGGAGTGAGAAATTTATCAGTACCAAGGTCAATAGCGAGATGGAGAGGTTGGGCTCGGTACATTTCTACCTAGAATTATGTTTATGTAATCTTAACTGGTGACGCACATACAGGATGACCTCAATATTTTGTTAATATTGATCTTTATTTTTATAGGTTTTACTTGAATATTTTTTTAGAAAATAGCTCATAGAATTTTCTACAAGATCCAATGAAAAGAATTCTTGAAAAAGATGACTGAAAAATCATATTCGACTAGCAGTGCTATACTCAAAAAAAAAGACCAACTTTCAAATTATTACTTTATTATCACTTGAGCACACTGTGGAACGTTTTCGAGCAACTGTTTTATTTCTATTCACTTAATCGCGTTTGAGGATCTTTGAAAAAGGCTCATCAGAGTTTTGATGTAGTTCCAACAAGTATGGAGGTAATTCTGAATTAGATGTATTTCTAAATTGAAGAAGAATATCTTTCTAGGTTTGATACCAGAGTAAATAGTTGGAAAGGTTCTTTTCTGACAAGAAATGTCTTGAAGTTGTTCTTCAAGAAGATTGACAGTTGAAACTTGACAAACTTATTGGTAGAATTCTTTTTTGCTTTGTCAAAAAGAGTTCTCCTGAAAATATCGGATGCTTGTTGTAGAATAGCCTGAATTACGATTAGTCATCAGGAAAGAAAATAATTCATTTTATAAAACAATGAATTTAGAAGTAGATCTTTTTTTTTAGTGTAGTACTGTTCACCAGATGTGAATTTTAGTTATCCATTTTAAGAGTTCTTTTTCATTGAATTTTAAAGAGAATTTTACGGACTAGCTTCTAGGAAATGTTCAAGTCAAAGTGTCCACAATTGAGAAAAGTATTCACAAAAATACAAAACGGCTCATTCTTTATGCTAATAGAGACAACCATTTCGTTAATATTGAAAATGATTTTATAGAGGGATGTCGCTTTAGCAATAACATTGATACTAATTAATACTAGTCTAATACTCCAGTCAATTGAAATCTATTAAAATTAGTATTAATTAATGCTAATGATAATACTAATGCTATGCCGACACTTCTAGTTTTATAGAAAGCATTGATACTTCTGAGTCATCGTAATTAACTCATATGGAAAGACAATCGATAAACAGTATAAGCACGAAAGAAATAGTTGTTTAAATAGATGTTTTCACTTTTCATGAATTTACGATAAAAAGATAATAGAGATCATTCTTTAATAGCATACTTCATTGAGCTAAATAAAAATGAATCCTAGTTCCTCGGATCTTGCTAATTCGAATAGGATTCGCTTTTCTTCCCAGTTATTTACTGATTAAGAAAAAGTAAAATATGAGAAGAATACCGAAGACTGTGATGATCAAACAATAAAACGAAGAAATAAACTTAATTTAGTTTAAACTAAATAGAATAAATAAGACATTTTTATTTTGTTGATTGTTAATGAAATGACAATTAATTGTTTGTAAAAAATAGGTACCAAAATTAAAATGTTTTATATTGAAGAGTTCTATTGACAATGATTTTGAATTTGTTTATTTAAAATGGCTTCTTAATAATCTTAATCATATTAGAAAGCTTAAAATTTATTTAAGAAGTCCAACAATATGGAGACCAGATCAATTAATATGGAAATATTTTATTGATGGAAATTTTATTCGTCAATATTGTTTACCTGATGAAATAATTAATTTAAAATCCTTTCATTTTTATATTGGTAGAACATATCAATTATCATTAGATGATATTGAAAACACAATTAATTCTTTTAAAAATCATCCTTTTTTTATATTACATCAATGGACAAATATTAAATGCTTATATGATAAAAATGAGTCATATCAACGTATTTTTTCTTCTAATTTCAATAAAGCACAACTCTCTGATAGTTTATTGTAAGACATTTAATTTAGGAAAGTTTTTTCATCTAATTATTTTCTTCTGTTGTTATTAAGTACTCAACCATATAGGTATGACTGGTCAAATACTCGACGTATTTGGTTTGTTTTTGATCCATCTCTTTATTTATTTCTCGATCAATTGGATAAACAATGTCCTAATGTTTCTTCTATCGCAATTCATACAGGTTATTATTTTTCTCAATTAGTTTTGGTCAAGAAAAAGTCAAACAAGTGATGAAGTTTAATGAATATTAGAGCGAAGTATAGACGTTGAAGAATAAAACTAAAGCCATCGACACATTAGAAGACCCCTCTAGAATAAATGACGCAAAAGACATATTAGAAGACCTCCCCTTAAAAAATCGATATTTTGAAACAGTTTCTGGAGTTTATTGACTTGTTTAGTATTTAAGCCCAGAATGATATCGAAATTCAGTACGAACAATATCTTGCTTCTTCCCTCATAACGAAATATCAGACTTGAGTGAGTAAAATCCTGAGAAGCAGCTAATAGGAAACAGCTGTCTGTTAAAGATTGCGTTTCTTTGTAACAACATATCATGGAGTCATTTTAATACTCCTTTGCAGCATACTTTGAAAACATTCTTCAGGCTCTATATACAAAACACACGCTTCCATAGTCATAGGATCTGGTGAACGCAGTGCCCGTTCGTGCATGTAGCACATGAAGGGATCTTTGTACAATAGTAACAGATTAGGTAAAATGCCGCTTTGTATTAATTAAAAGGTCTTTTCATCTTTGACTTTCTTCTAGAAAATCAGAAACGTTTTCATCACAAAATAGCCTTTCATAATTGAAGAAAACTTAACTTCATGTACGGTCTACGCAAAATTTCTGGGACACTCTAGAATGGCTCTCCAAAATTTTATATTTCATTTAAAATAAACTTCACATATATATTTTAAGTATAGTTACTGATTAAAGTTTCATATAATGTTAAAACTAGAAGTTTTGCGTCTGTGGAGTAAAGTACGAAAGCTTACCCAGTAACTATACTTAAAAAATATATGTGAAGTTTATTTTAAATGAAATATAAAATTTTGGAGAGCCATTCTAGAGTGTCCCAGAATTTTTTGCGTAGACTGTATAGATGTCGAGATTTGATATGTGAGTACTTCTTTTGAGTTTGAGAACGCATTTCTTTTTTTCAATAAGATCCAATGGCATTTTTGAAACACACAAAAGAAAACACAGTGTGTGTATTCAACTGCTGATTTTCTATAGATGGTTTTTTCACAAGACAATTGTATTCATTGAAGTTAGCTTGAGATTAATAACTCTGATAGTAGCAGAATCCACTATGAATGGATTTCATCTATACTAATCAAATCTCCACATAAGTAACTGAATAAAATGAGTTTGATAAAAAAAATTAATTTTCGTTTTTACATTTATTTAGTTATTGAGAAGGTAAAATGTTGCCAGTGATAGGTCTTAGCCTAGAGAAAAAAGAACACTATGGGATATCGTACCAAGATGCTAGGCTACGTTGACTGTATTGTTCTAGGAACATTTCTTACCAACGATGGTCTCCCTTTTTTCACAGGATAATATCTGTTTCTTTCTTATTCTACATATGTGAAATAAGTGAAGCAAACTCATTTACTAACAATATCTTAGACAAAAATCAAGTGAAACTAACGTTTGTTGGTGGGATTTCCAAAAATATGACTATTTTAGGGACATAATAGAAGACCCCCTCCCCCTTTTAACTTATGAACGATAAGACAGAATAGAAGACCCCGGGTCTTCTAATGTGTCGATGGCTTTACATAACGATTGAATAGAATTTTTTCTAATTCAATTCTTATTGAATTTTTTATAAAATATAATAGAAAAAAGTTCAATGATATTAATTAAAACTCAATAAGATTCTTTTTCTAGAACATTATATCAACGAATTAGACACGATGACAACACTATTCAAAGTTGGTGAGAAAAATCTAAATTCTATTCAGCTTCGAAATGTCACAACACTCAAATTTGGAAATTGTTGTGGTCGTAGGATTCGTATGTATAAATTGTCTTTGACAAAAATTGATAAATTATAATACAAATCTTTTCTTCCAGCTTATGATCGTTCCAGTTGACTGGATTGTATATTTTTCAATCATTCTAACTTTATAATCTAAACATGTCAGAAATGAAAATTAAAAAGATAATTAATTCATGTTATAATATACATCAATGATTTCCTTACTAAAATATAAGTTAATATCTTTTTAAAACTATAATGATTTCATCCGAATCATTTCAATGATTAAATCAAATCTCGAAATACTTTCTCTTATATATTTTTATTTTTATTATCGGTTAATTCAGATATTATTTAGACAATGGCTAAATAAATAGTTTAAGTATATTACTAATGTTAAATAGTTGTTAATAAAATCCATTGTAACATTAAAATCTAAAAAATAATTCAACATTTTACATTATAAACAAGCCAATTTAGCAACAGGTATTGACCTTTGTTAATTACTGAAGATTTACAATGTTTCTGATTGTAGTAGTTATTAATTGTAAGATATTATAGGAAATATGCAAAGACAGACATCTTAAATTTTATTTTCATCTCACAAATTGAAAGAGATACTTCAAGAGCGTGACGAATAGATCCTGTGGGACCCAGAAAATTTGGATCTCGTTTCAGATCGACTTAATTAAAATTTTTCGAAATTGGATCCATAATCAGATCTTAACCTTACTCTTAATAGTTTCAAGGAAATTGTTTTAATATTTGAATTTGATACTAGTTTCGCAAATAGGAATTTCTTTCTTTTTCGCTTATTTATGTCACTGATTAGCACACTCGACATGTCTCTAATGCAATCTTGACGATGATCTCATAATAGTCAAGATTTTACTTCTAACTGAAGTCTACGAGATCTAAAATTCTCGAATTCAGATCCGATCAACAGAAAATTTTTGGATCCCGATCAACCAACACAATCGAATGACGAAGACAATTTTCTTGTTGTAAAACGTAATTGGATTTTCTCACGATGACATCGCCTATTGACTTGATATAATAATCGTTTTAGGATAGAAAATATATGAAATTGTTAAAGTATCCTAATGACGATCTATAGAAGAGTGAGCAATTCTAAGTATGAATGAAATATAAATAAACTTGAATCTTCTTTTTTCCTTATAAAATTCTTAATCCTTGTTTGTATTATTTGAAATGATATTGTTTTTAACATAAATAATATCTAAACGAGATTTTTTTTCCTAGCTTCTTGTAGTACGTTAACAGATCGAGATAAAGTACGTGCGAAAATATTTGCTCATCTTCTTTCAATGCCTGTTCAACTCAAACATCTTTTTGTTAAAAAATTTGAATGGTTATTATATGTTATTCATTATGTAAGTATTCATTTTATTTCAAGTTATTTTTTGAAATATATCAGACGTATTGATAAGAGAATTTAAATTTGGTTTCGTTAAATTCTATGTTGATTTATTTCAGTTTTTTATTATGTAGATGTTTATTTAAAAAACGAATGAATATAAAAAGAATACATTAATTTTTAGGCCGCTGATGAATTACGAAAAAACGCATTAACTACTATTCAATATGCTGAATTTGGTATTCCAAGTTGTAATATTGGTAGAAATGAATCGATTCATATTGGTAAAAATCTTGTATCTATTCTCAGTACTTATATGCCACATTTACACACATTACAACTATGGAGACCAGATGATTTTCCTTGGACATCTCGTAAGTTTCCTATTAAATGAAACATATTCACTGAAAAATATTAATGAAAAAGAATTTATTTGATCTAATGTCACAATATGATTTATTCGAATCCGATTAGTTAACTAAGATTTTTTTCTATGATAATATAGAATTGAAAATATGATAAGATGTTTTTCGATTTATTAAAATAAACTTTTTTCCTTTCAATTAGACTTTACCTACGTATTTTGAGTTAAGAAGTATCTGATGAAAAAAATCTTATTGGTGCAGCTGATAGTGAAGTTAAATAGAAAAAGTCACTTATTCTTCTCATATTTATCATAATTATATATAAAATATGTGCCTCCAATAAAGATAAATCTAGGCATACGCTGAACCTGCATGTTCGGAGACTTGACCCTGAGTTCAGTCATTTTCAGTTGCTTTGTAAAAGAAGGTACGAGGAAGTCAAAAGAAAGATTTCAAGATTGGCTATGGTATGTGGAAGGAAGACAAACGTAAGCACCACGCTCACCTTCAGTCTCATTTATTCTCAGCTAGACACACACCTATCCATCATTTTTATTGAACAAAATAAGTCACTTCCACAATGGTATAGAATTAATGCATCAAAAGTAAAATATAATGGCTTAGAAAACTATGTCATTCTTCAGTTATTTCAATTAGGGATCAATCAGCTCTAGCTCATGATTTTAGCTCAAACGAGCAAAAAAACTCTTGAAACAGTATAGTTCTAACAAATGATCAACAGAATTGACTAACGATCAATAATCTCTCGCAATCAAAAATATGCTGATATCTGAAACTCTTCGGTATACCCTAAGTATGGGAGCAGAATCCCCGGGACTCCTCTGAAACTACCTCGGGCTACTCGATATCCATTAGAAGCCCTAAGGGCTTCTGAGCATGTTCTCTATATAAATGGTGAGAAATTCTAGATAGCTTCTCCATCGTAGCCATAAGGATTTGAAGATATCAGTATGTTGTAAGTTGCAAGAAATTCTAGATCATAATTGAATTAAGTCGATCAATTCTTATCAAAGATCGTTCTCAACAGTTCTTTAGATCCGATCTAGAACTGAACTTGTCGATCTTTAAGTTTTAAGTCATTAGAAAAATAATTGATATGTTAGATGAAAAAATATGAAAATATAGTCGAGGAGTTCTATTTCATTTAAGAAAATATGTTAAAAATACATTTTCGACAATCTTATAATAAAGGTAAGCAGAATCTTTTCTAACCAGTCATTTTTATTTAATGAAAGAAAAAGAGAAAATTTTTGAATTTCTCATAATTATCTCGAATACTTAGTCTACTTTTTATTATTTCTTTAAGTTCGACCAAACCATAAATATGGACGGTATTATGGACCTTTTATAACACGATGGAAGCGATCTTTATCAACAGTTGAATCTATTAGTATATTATTCAAATATATCTACAGAAAAAAAAGACGAATTTTCTAATATTATTCTTATTTAGATGATCATGTAACGGTTTTTGAACAAGACCTTTCTCAATTATTTGATCAATTGAAAGAATTTATCTTTGTTGATATTTGTGGCATAATTCCTCGTGAAAAAGTAGAACCTTATCGTTTAATGGCTCAAACTCGTTTTCCAAATAGTCGAATTGACGTTCAACTAACAAGATTTCGTCTTTGGATATAATTTTTTAGTTTTCCTATAACATAGATGTGTCTTAAAGATAACTAGTTTTTTTAAATTATTCATTTTCATTTATTTTTGTTATACTTCGTTTTTTTTTTCAAAGAAAATGAATTCATATCCATCTGTAATATGATCTTTTTTTTTTTAAAGTCTAGCATATCAAAATGAATCTACAATTAACAGTGATATTGATTACAAGAGAAATATTATTAACCAGAGTTCTAACTGCTTCACAATTTTCAAATCAATCCGGTCCAACTGGTTCAAAATACTTTTTCGACCGGTAAAAATCCACCGATTTGTTAGATTATTGAGCTTCAGTTAACTCTTGCAGGACGGTGGTATAAGGATTGTACCGCCTAGTTTTCCGGCAGGAAAAATATTTCATTTACATCTAACTATTAAAACTTCTTATGCATAGAGATCATGGAGTGCTCCAACTGCCATTTTATACGTATCTTTTCTTGATGGTGTGGGTGTGGGGTAGGTAGAGGTGTGTCTATGTGAATAATACACACTCACACCTGAGATGTGCTTACGGTAGCACAAAAGAAGTGCAAGTTCGATCAAGCATCAAATGCTCTACTTGTAAATTGGTCTTTTGCGTAACAGACGGGAAAAATTGTTTCTTTGAATATCATAAGTTTTTATGAAAACATTTTGAGTCAGATTCAATAAACTGATAAAAAGAACCAATTTTTGATAGAAAAAAAAACGTCTCGAAAGAGTTATGAATATGGTTCTTGCACAGTGGAAAAATATACGAATGTAAATGTGGATTTCGATCGCTCTTAACTTGCTCTCACACTCACACCCTTCACAATCTACATGATTGATTAGTTGATACGCATTTTTTTTGTCAAGATTTGTTGTCATCTGAATCTTGTACTCATGAAACAGTTTATTTTGGGAGAAAGTAGATTTTTAAACATTCACATGAAGGTAAGTATCCGGTAGGTGTACTTTGACTTCGGATCAATGCCAGCCGATTAAAACAATGACAGCACCCAGCCACCCGCTCTCACATATGTTCGGCACCTTCGCTGAACATTACTAGAAAACATGTCTACGTTCATCTCACAAAATATGACTTTGAAGTAGCCTTTACGACTTTCACGAAATAATTAGAATAGTATTCTCAATGAGTATGCAACAATAAAAATCAATTATGAAATTCGAACTAATTACGTCTATTAATAGTTCCAAAATGCTACTTCTATGACTATATATCTGAACCAACTCGAAAAGAATATGCATAACGTGCCAAAATAACTAAATGATATCAAAAGACGAGAATGTTTAGATAAGGATGCATAAATAAGTTGTTCGAGACATTTCATAAATACAGTTGAGTAGTCATTATTTCTTCCTTTGAAATTCTTTGGTAATACATTCAATAGGAACTAAAATTTTCATCATCAGCTATTCTTTTCGGTTTAATATTAATTATTTTATGCATATTCTTCAATCGACTAGATGATAATCTTGTTTATACTTGTTAGCATGGTTCAATTTATAGTTTCCATTCAAGCACGTGTTTTTTAAAGATCAAATCTCAATTTTTGCATATATTATCGACGTTTCCAAAGCATAGAGATGGTAAGATGGCTCTTCATTTCTTGTGAATTTCACTTTCAACTATTCAAAAGAAGATACAGTATTCTTGTGAAAATGTCTAGCGATTATCAATGAATATAGATGCCACATAAAAGGAATAATACGATGTAATAAATGCAGTAAAACAAAAAACAAGCACGACTCTTCATCAAGAAAGAAATAACAAAAACAAAACTAATCTACAAGTAGAATTATTTCGATACGAAATACTGATCAACCATGCAAAGGTAGGTTTTTTCCTAGTTGCTGTTTATGTGACGTCAACAGTCTATAATTAATATCCGATCGAAAAGCAATCCAATGACTAATACAGGTATCTCTTTTCATTGTTTCAAGAGTAAAAGAGTATTTTATATTTCGGGTAATTTCCTAGTAACGCAATATATCTTTCAAAATTCAGACCAATATTCAGTAACAATGCTAATCAATTTTAAGTATCATGTACAAAAATAACTTTATTGCGTTATCATATTATGTCTTTTAATTTTTTTNCAAAAAATAGTTGGAGTACCAGCGGAGTACACACAAAAAAAAATTTAGAGTTTCAGTGAAATATCAGTGGAGTACCGTGGAGTACCAGTAAGTACGTATGGAGTACCATTGGAATATCGGTGGAGTCGCGCTTTTTCTCCCTTGACAAGTGGAATGAGTAAAACAAACTCATTTGTGAACGATATATGGGACAACAATTAAGTGAAAGCAAGGTTTCTTGGCGAAACTGCCTAAAAATATGACTTTTTTTAGGGACATAATAGAAGACCCCCCTTTTAACTTATGAACGATAAGACAGAATAGAAGACCCCGGGTCTTCTAATGTGTCGATGGCTTTAGTATTGTTGATGATATATGCTGATATGACATAATTGGATCGAAATAACATTGAATATTTATCCAATAACGATAAATAAAAAACTGATCGGTTTTAAATGAATCAATTGTTCTTTGAATATCATTTTCAAATAATAATTTACAGCTTGAGACAATATAAAAATTTAACAATCAGAATCAAATAAAGGATTAATGCACAGAAATAGTGTTATCTTCTTATTTTATCATAGAAGAGCAAAAAAAAAATTAATACTCATAAGAACACAAAAGACCTCGTGTATAATTGAAAAAATCATAGGACAACAAGAAAAATATCAACATAAAAAGAGATTTTGTAGGTATTGAAAATGAATCATAGAACAACAACAAACATTTTCCTATCGATACCATCAAAAGAGATCTTGTTGAGAAAAAAAATCATCGAACAACAAGAAACATGCCACTATCGATAGCAACAAAAGAGATCTTGCGTGTACTTGAAAAAAAATCATAGAATAACAAGAGGAATATCAGCATAAACATAAGAGATCTTGTTCATCATTGAAAAAAATCTAATAAGGTAATACACCATGGTGTGTGTTGACGTGAATATCTATAAATAAACAAATTAAATGATTCATGGATGATAAGATCAATTTACCTTCCAATGTTTTCAACTCTTTCGTAATGTCAGACAGTTTGATTGCTACCCATGTCTTAAAAACCGGGCCAAAACCGGCGGTTTACCACGATTTTACCGGTCCGGTTACCGGCTCCCATTACATAGAGTTTACCGCGGTAAACCGGCGGTTTTAACGAATACCGCGGTTTACCACTAATATAATTCAGTTAACCGGATCACCGATGATCTTTCAAAATTCATTGCTCCAGATCATCGATTGGACCATTTTAAGCATCTTTTTTAAACTGGTCGATATGATAGAAATTTTCAAAAACTATACCGGCGGTTTACCGCGGTTTTACCGATCAAGTTACCGGCTCCCATACAAAGGCTAATGCGGTAAACCGCGGTTTACCGCTAAATTGATCCGGTATTCACAACATGGGTAGTTTTTGAACATTGTCGAGTAAATTATTCCATTTTTGTGATTCAGCAATCAAGGAACATTTGCCAAGTTCTAATAGAGCTTGTTGCAGTTCTTTATTTGCTTCGGTTTGTTGATCTTTAATGTTCAATAGCTAAAAACATAAAATCAGCATCTCTCAAGTTTTTATACAATGAATATGAAAAATAATGAATAATCTGATAGTAAAAGAGTCGAAATGAGCTGCCTAAAAGTTCCTTCTAAACTATGCACTCCGTACTTTTTCTATGAATGGTTCAATAGCCATCTAACACTTTCGTTAAATTTTCACGAATGATATTTCATCTCGCTCTTATTATTTGTATATATATATATAGATAAATATAGTCTCAATTGTGTCTGGCTTTTTTTGTATTCATTCAAACAATTATTTTCCTCATTACTGTCCGATAATGTCCGCTAGAAAAAAGAATCATTTTTATACATACGATAGCTCGTCGAACGTGTCCATTTCTGGCTGAGAAATCGTTAAAAGATGTATAGAAATACGGAAATAAAGACATTTCGATATACAATGATAAAGTATATTAGAACAGGTATAGCTAATCGATAGTAGTAAAAATAGATATGGATCACCAACTTTTGATTGATATGAAATGATTTCATACCAAAACATGCATTATTTTCTATTCTTCTCCTTACACAACCACGTGTCTGTATTCCTTCTGGTCTTCGTCTTTTTTCAAAATTTAGCTTGGATAGACAAACTATGACACAATCGAGGGAAATGAAATAAATGCTTTTGGTGTTCTATTGAATATTCTTTCTAATACATTCAATGAAGTTGATATATATATATTTGATATTAATTCAAATCTATTCCAATCGAATAATCAATATAATAAAAAATAGAAATACGATGAATATCTATTGTGTAACGAATTGATTCTTTATTTCTAAATAATGAAATTTCTATTAAATTATTCAATACATAGATATTTAATAATAGCAGATGATTACATCTAACACTACTAAATGCAAACATACGTCTGAAAGGCTAAAGAGAAATCTCTCGTATTTAATGTATAGAAAAACTGAACTTTTTGCAGTCTGAGTACATCAATAATGATATGATTAAATCATACTGTACTAAATATCATATCGTGAATTGCTATTATGATCGATGAAACTTCATTCATTTCGTTCAAGTTCTAGACAAACAGGCAGGAAAGAAAAACTCATTCGAAGTCATTCATTAGCTCGACTAGCTGCAAAATGTCTCGATAGTTTATTTCTCTAGGAAACAGATGTACTGGTGACTTATTTTAGAAAATAAAACTTAGGACAAGAGATTTGGAAAGAAGATTAAATCAATCTGATATCATTCGGCTTAGTAGCGTATATCCATAGTGATTCTCCTCGGGTCGAAGCATACGGGCTGTTTTTGACCGGAAGGCTCTGGAAAATGGTTGGAACATGGGAGCAGGAATCCTCTGTTCATATATGGTGAATGTTTTGCTCTATTTTCTAAGAGAATCAGTCAGAACTAAGGTATGATTGACGGTCGGATACGGTCACCAGATTCCTGCTT
The DNA here is from genome assembly GCA_905329745.1 of Rotaria sp. Silwood2. Taxonomy (NCBI): domain Eukaryota; kingdom Metazoa; phylum Rotifera; class Eurotatoria; order Philodinida; family Philodinidae; genus Rotaria; species Rotaria sp. Silwood2. The sequence continues at coordinate 21,141 of CAJNSZ010001786.1, forward strand.
CTAAAACCAATCATTTTCTACGATCTTCCGGCAAGAATCGGTTACCGAAATCATTGTCCTAGATCTAAATCAAACATTAGATGCGAAAATTAGAATAGAGATATTGTTAAAAATGTCACTTGGTGAAACATGAATTGCGT
>CAJNSZ010001787.1:0-17209 GCA_905329745.1 Rotaria sp. Silwood2
AACGCATTACTTGCCCTCTCATGATCTTTCAACCCGTTAAGACGCGTCAACAAAAAGTTAAACGCGTTGAAACGCGGTTATTTCTTTCATGTGTTCAGTCAACGCGTTATAAAGCGTTGTTCTCTTCTATTCTAATCTTCAAAGCGTCAAAACGGCGTTTTGGCGTTTATCTGTCTGTGTGGGTCTCTACGACTTTTTCTTTCAGAGTTATAGTCAAAAAAATGATCTAAAACGTAACGCTGTGACACTCTGGCGCTGGCGTTACGTGAACAAGCCGATGAGTACCTTTACTAGGGTGATTTAAAGTTTGAAACGTTAAAATCTTTCAGGAATGGAAAGAATTTCGTAACATATAGGAAAAATTAATGTTCAAATGGAACCATATCATGTACTTATAGAAAAGTGTCGGAATTAATTAGATATACTGTTCGTAAATGGGTTACCAATATAGGTAAGCCGAGCAAATTCGAAGGAAGTGAAAAGGGTGGGTGTCGGTAAATGAAGAGAATACTGCGACCCATACACAAACCCACATCCACACCCACTCACTCTTTTTTTTTCTTTCGCTTCAATATTGCCATTTTTCGACACACTATAATCAGAATCTAGAATACATAGCAACAACATTCGGGAGAGTTCGCTGTTATGTATGGGAAAGCAAATAGGGCAGGGTGTGAGTGGGTGCTTCGATAGAAAAGATCCACACCCACACCCCACATAGAAAAATTATTGGCCCAGTGTGAATTGAATTGTGATCATATCGATCTAATCTCAATATGATGAACGATAAAAGTGGCATAGCTTTGCCTGTGATGCCAATAAATAATCGACACAAAATTTTCTCTATTACAAAAGCGCAAAGGTCGTATTGAAAATAGTTGTTTTTTACTGTAAATGAAAATACTTCATCCGCTTCATCATGTAGTGAATTTGTTTTGAAAAAATATAATCAGTGATGAAAAAACAGAGACAAAAACCTCCTGCATTAACAATGAACTACTTGCTCATATCAATAGACAATAAGATTTATCCTGGACAATTACAATTGATTGCTTTTTTGTGATTGTTAATGATAAACAATTGTATTCCAATCGAATTTTCATTTTGAGTTCTTGCGTTGTGAAGAGACAAATTTTACAAGATACAAGAATTTATTTGTGTAATCCTTTTTTTTGCTTATCAAAATAGAATTTTAAAATTAGTTTAATTTATTTAAAATAGAATTCAGAGTTACATTAAAAAAAGCAACGGATAAAATATTTTTGAAAGTTTTCAATATTCAAAAACAGAAAACTGTTAGAAAAGCATTTTTTTTCACTACAGATGCAGCAAAAAACGATCTAGTTTAGTTAATGACAATAATAAAAGAGCACACAAGACCATGTATAAGTGTTACATTAAAATCAGCAAGAAAATTTGTAGTAAACAAAAAAATTATTTTGAAAGATTCAGAGAAAAGAATAGAAACATTCAGTTCGAGTTGCTCATTAGGGAATAGAGAAAGGATATGTTTATATTAGAAATAAGAACTAACTAACTAAGAAAATGTAATATCAATGAATCAGATAATTCCAAAAATTTTGATAGAAATAATCGAAATATTTTTTCATTTCTCGTCCTTAAGATGTAAAACTGGTTTTTATATATTCCTTTTCATATCGTTGTACTGCAACTTCACCTTGACTACCAGCTGTTTTTTTCAATATTTCTTTAGTGACATAATTAGTTAATGATTCTGCACCATTCGAAGTATGAATATCTAATCGTGCACAAGTTCCTGATAGTGGCTCTGCGATTTTTTGAAAATTTGTTCGTGCACCTTCAGAGAGATAAAACGTATGAACGGGAATATTTCTATCTGTAAGTTGCTTAAGTTCATTTTTATAATGAGTTTCAGCTCCATATTTACTTTTATTCCAATATGCTTCTCCTCCATAGGTTTTTCTATCTCTTCTTATTGCATTCGTATCTTTTGCTGGTGCATCTCCTATTAAAATAACTTGAGAAAGTCCCTCCGGTTTTTTACTCTGTTGAACTGCATGCCAGAGTCCTATTTCAATCGCTTCTTCATAATCTCCACCACCTGTAGCAGATACTGTTGTCATAAAAGCTCTTAAATTACTTGGTTTCGATTCCCAAGCAGAACTTTGAAGAATTCGATCTTCTAAACAATCATAATCTCTGTAAACTACAAATTGCATTTGAAATGAATCACTCGGTATCTTTAGTGTTTCTAGAATAGCTGAAGCTCGTTCAAACATTGTACAAACAGTTTCTTTAGCAGCAGATAATAAACTTGACATAGAACCTGTCGCATCCATAAGTAGAACTGTACGTGAACAATCTGAAACTAAATTTGCTCCTCGATTTTGTTCATGCAGAAATGTGTTTATCATTTTCATCTCTCCTTCCAATAATGATCTTAAAAATTCTTTCGACTTTGTATGCTCACGTTTACATTGCTCTATGCCAAGTCCTTTAGCACCACATTTACTTTCATAAAGTTTACTACGAGCTTGTTTTAAAACTTTATATAAATGAGAACGTTCGATTTTTTTAAGTTCTTCGTTCCAAGCTGAACCCAAAATCCATTCTAAATCTCTATTTAATAAAACCATTCTATACGAACCACGATCTCCTTGTCGTGCACCTCTCCCCATTATTTGATATTCTTCAGATAATTCTTCAGAGAAAAATGTTTGAAGAACATGAATACCTCCTTTAGCTAATAAATCTTGATTTCGACATATAAAATCAGTTCCTCGTCCAAATGTTCGAGTTAACAATGTAACTCTACCAATAGTTGCTGCACGTTTAATATATAGATCTCGATCTTTAACAGAAACTTTTTCTGTAATAATTTGTGCATCGTGTTTTAAAGATGATAATTCATCTGAATTATAAAATTTCATTAATTTAATTTCTGATTCAAAAAATACAAGAATCGCACGACTTGCATTACATATTGTATCAATTTCTCCACGAATTCTCATAAAATATTCCGATTCTGTTACTACTTCAACATCAGTACGTTCATCAAATGTACGATTACTACTACCAAATACTGACGGCATATACGTTGTTTTCTGAACTCCATAAACTTCTTGTAAAATAGTTTTTTCTGTAGTAGCAAGTGTTTTCAATGTACCAGTTACACCAACAATAAATCCAAAATCAAGAGGCATTTCAGCATAGGAAAATGTTCCACAATGAATGATAATGCCTACATTCGTTTCTAAACTATTTTGACTAATATTTCCTTTCTGATGTTCATAATAATATGCCCAAACAGTATCATATCCACGAACTACATTATCTACTATAGATTCACCTTCAACATAAACAATTTTATCATCTTGCACAAGATATGTTGATGATTGATAAGATTGTAATGCTGCTAACATATCTTTAATTGCTTCGTCAAAAAGAAATAACCAATGGTTATATTGAGTCGCACAATTTCTATAAGCTGGAAGAGGTTTTACATAGTTTAATCCTTTTAATGTTCTATTTTTCCAGATTTCATCTAACAAAGCTTTTATCAGAGGATTTCTCAAATAAACTGATGGCGTATACATTCCACCATAATATTTGTCACTTAAAAATACATCGACTTCATCGATTAACAATACTTTTAATCGTGATTGTTCTAAATCAGGAACTTTATCGATCTTTTCTCGATTATTTATGATCATATCATGAACTTTTTCTCGAACATTACATTGTTCATTTAATAATTGTTCACATAATTTATTAAAAGTTCCATATTCAATACGATCTTCTATTCCAAGTGCAGTAAATACCGAAGCAAAATCATTCTTATCTCGCATACTTAATACTTCACTATAACACGAACAATTTACATCTACTCCACCAAGAGCAAATACACATGCAGTTACTGCCATCACAACTGATTTTCCTTCTCCGGTTCCTACTTCTACTAAATTGTTAACTAACTGATCTGAAATGGTTTTCTTATAGCGTATTCCGATTACAGGAATTCTATCAATTCTTTGAAAACCAATACCAAGAAGACGGAAAATAGCTATTACTTGTCCGACATGTGGCATTAATAAATAGAATCGTGCTGCATCAATACCACGCGTTGTATTATAATGTTGAGTATTTTTTAAAGTCCATATGGCAAAAATATGTGCTAAAAGTTCGGGAATAGCTTCTCGAAATGAACGACTCCAAACAAAAGTCTCAGATTTATGAGATAATGTTCCAACAAGATATTTCGTTTGTGTAATTAATACTTCTAAATCGGGTTCTGTAGCGGTTTTCGGATCAAACGATTTTAATATAGTCGAAACTAATTCATCATATTTTTTTCTAAAAACTTCATAACGAGACTGTAAAATATCTTTTGCGATATCATCTCCAGTAAGTTCATTTAATACGTATTCTAAATTATCTTGATTTTGCATTTTTTCACGCCGCTTTCTCCAATCTTCTCCTCTTAAACAAGCATGATCACTAATTAATCGACCACCCAGATCATTTTTTTCTAATGCCATTGTCAATAACATAATACCAGCACTACCCTGTTTTTCTTTATAAATGTTTAAAGTTTCATCAATTTCATCATTTATATTTTGATCAAACATTGAGAGATTTTCAGCAAGAAATTTCATTTTAATTAACATATCAGCAACTTGCTCAGCATTCGAAATCGATGTTAAAATAGTCTTACGTAAAGATGCAACTTTGTCAAAAATTTTTTGCTCACATGTATATAAAAATGATTGATTATCGAAACCTGTTAGACGAACATGTTTCTCAAATGATACAAGATGATTATAATACATACGAAATTCATCACAATCTTTAAAAGAGAGTTCTTCTTTTGATGCTTTAGCAAGCAATTGAGTATTCATTTTTTCAATTTTTCTTTTTAAATCTTCTTCTAATTTTTCAATATCCAGTATTGATGAAAAAATATCTTTAAATTTCATTTTTATCTCTTTCAATGTACTTATTATTCTCATCATATTATTAAAAAATGCATCGCGTTTTACTTCGAATTTAGTTGTATCATCACTATATAAATCAACATTTAATTGAGTGTTTAAATCTTTTATCATATCTTCAACTTTAGTAATGATAACTGTATATTGATCAATATCTTTCATCTGTTCTAACATATATTGCATCAAATTATGTTTTGATCGACATTGATTAATTTTCTCTGTAAATCTACTCCATTTCTTTGATATAATCGTTATTTTATATAATTCTGAAATATGTTTCTTAGTCAAAGCACATTGAAAATTTGTAGTCATTGTTCGTAAATATTCAAACATTTCATGTAATCTCTCTTTGCCAGTTTGTAAACTATATTCTGGAATAATTTCTCCATGTTCCTTACTAAATGTATTCGAAAATTCAAGATAAAAGAGCATATCAGTAAAAGCTTTTTCAATTATATTGATTTCTTCAACTGATGATATATCAGCTAAAATTTCGCAACAATGACAAAATTTTTTTGTTGTTAAACTACCAATATTATTACAAATTCCTTGAATTTCTGGAATATAAGCTCCGACATATTCTTGATATTGAAATATTCTTTTAGCTGTATCATAGGCTGATGTTATACGTTTATCGAAATAACTTTCTAAATTCGTTTGATAAACATTTAATTTTTTCAAACTTTTTTCACGTAAAATTTCTAAAGGCTCTCTCATATTATCTTTTTTAAATTGTTCAGCTAAAAGTCCTATTTTTTTAATCGTATGTTCATCTTGATCTAAATCTGTAAATAATGCATCTAGAATTTGTTTATATGCATTTTCCTCATCACTTATTAATTTACTCAATTCATCGATTTGTGTTTTAAATTCTTTTTGTAAATCTTCAGGTAAAAAATATAATGCATAATTTAATGAACGAATTTTAACACGACGTTCATCAAGTGATGAAGCACGTACTGCAGCAATAGCTAAAGTAAAACTTTTTCTTATTTGTTCTAACATTGATGTGTAAGCTTGAGTAAATCTCGCACTACCATGTGATGCAACCATTTTTAATTTACCTAAAAGATCTTTCGGTGGATTAATCGAATAATTTTCAACATTTGAAAAATCTGTCCGTTTTAAAATATCAATAACTATACTATTTAATCGATCATTTAGTTCTCGATATTTTTCAATAACCTCTGATGATGTACAATAACCGGTTAATTCACGTTGTACTCGACTAAGATTTTCCATTCCTTGTTCGGCTTCAGAAAAACTATCAGCGTTCATAAACGCTTCCATTGATAGAAGTGCTTTTAAAATAATTTCTGCTAGAATTTTATCAATTTTTCCATCAAAACTTCGAAGATTAGCTTTTGTTTCATCATCAAGTAATTCCATAATACGATTTTTATGTAATGCAATTCGAATTTTATCAATATTTTCTTTAATCTCGACTATTTGAGCACGATTATTTTCTTCTCTTTCAATTTTTCCGTCAAGCCAATTAACAATACTAAATGTATCTTTAATTAATTTCTCTAACGAATTTTTTAAATCAAGTTTTATTTGATCTAAATCTCTTGAATTAATACGATTATTAGGAATATCCGATAGTGCTATGTCTGCATTGTCATATTCACGTTTATAGATACTTTCTAAAACTTTTCTATATGCAACTTTTGCTTCTGTAATTATCTTTCCTCGATATTGTCTATATAATGATCCAAATCCATTACCAGCAAAATCAGCCATACAAAAAATATCAACAGAACATAATGCTTGAGCAATTGTTAGTTGATCGCTTAACTCTGTATTCTCACGGAGTGTACATTCTTCCATTTTTGTAGCTAAAGTATTATGATATTCACGAAATTTTCTACGCCAACGTTCTAGTTTTTCGCTTCCATCCATTAATTGAAATACAATGGGAAACTTTTCCAAAGATGACAATTCTTGTAAACGTACTTCTAAATCATGAGAATATTGAAAAGGATCTATTTGTGGATCAATAGTACATGCATAATTAAATTTTCTATTGATTTCTTGATCTAAAAAATTTCCATATTCACGTATATATTTTTGTAAACGAGTATTTGTATCAGTTGCTATTTCTTTTACACGATCATGACTAACTTTTTCACATTGACTTATATATAATAAAGCATTATCTGCTGAAGCAGTATCTAATCTATCATTGAAAAAATACGCTTGTTTATTTTTTTCTCGTTCAGCAATAAATCTTGTCTTTTCTTGAATAGATAAATCAAGTGATTCAAAATTCTTAAATCCTTTTTCTTCCAAAAAATTCATCTCTTCCACTGAGGGAGTATTATGTGTAGTCAATAAAGAATCATGTTCTTTTTTTATTGATTCAAGATTACGTAAAGAAATAATAAATTGTGCTTTCTGATCTTGGAGATTTTGTGATTTAAAATCATAATTTTTTTTTACAGTTGTAATTTCTTCGTATACATCTTCAATGTTTATATATCCCTGATTTTTCAAATAACTTTCGATATCAACACTGTTTTGTCTAAGAACTGACTGAATTGCATTCGTTACCATTTCTATCATAGTACCTTCTTGCTTTGGATATGACATTTCGACATATTTCCGAATGATTTCATTCAAACGATTTAAATGAGATTCTAACTGACGTAGTTCAGATTCTATTGTCTGTAGTTCTGTCTTTTGTTTTACTCTTAAATCATCGATTTCACGATTCAATATATTACTATCTGAATAACCTTGTTTTTGTAAATAGATTCGAGCTGGATGTAATTTTTCATATTCTCTTTTAATTTCTTCAAGTTCTTTCAATTGTTGTTTTATTAGATAAACATCCTGATCTTCTAAATTAAAAGTTTTTTGAATACGATCAAATGCACTTTGTGTACTTTGTAAAAATCGTTGAAGTATCTTATTTCTATATTTTTCTAGTTCGGGTACACAATGCTCTAAAACACTCAACAATTCAACTTTTGCAACAATATCTTGCGCAAGAGGAATATTATTTGGATATTTTAAAGTAAAATCTACTTTCATTAAATTATTATCTAACTGACAAATATATTGTACTAATTCTTCTGTAATTCGGTGCATTAAAGTTTCGTATGTTCCTGAACTAACTTGATCGAACCATTTAGCATTTTTCAAACGTGCTAATGATCTTGCGAGTTGTCTGTAATTAGTAATTACTTGCTGTTGATCTAGAGTAAATAATAATTGTTCTGCATCTCTTTCTAACTGTTGCATATAACCACGAATATTTTCAATAGCTCGATAATATGTACCAGCAGTCAATGATTCGAGTTCTGGAATTTTTCGAACAGCATTCATATCATCAACTAATCTTTGAATATCTTCTAATGCATGATCTCGATTCTTTACATAAAGTTCATCAATTCTCCTACTAATTTCATCAAAATAATTTGTGATTTTCGTAATTAATTCATTATAGATATTAGTCAAAAGTGTTGGAACAACTCTTGAGACTCGATTTACAACTTGTTGATCTGATAGATCATTTTTTATTTGCCACGTATCAGTATATATTACAATACGATCTTGAAGAGGAGCATATTCTTTAGCAGATCTTACTATATCTACGTAACTTTGAAGATTTTCAATATCGATATCACTTAATCGAATCTTTTGTAAAATTGGATCTGCTTTTTTTAAATAATTATTCAAGTGTTGCAAGAGTTGATTAACTATGTCTTGATATTTCTTGACGACTGGTATACTTAGATGATCTTTCAAAACAAGCGCTGATTTATAAATAATCAGAATAATATCGGCAATTTCTTTAAATTTATTTGTTGGAATAAGATCCGATGCCGATTGTAGGAGAGCTTCATAGCGCTGTTCAAATTCCTTACAAGTACTATTATAATCCATATGAAGTTCTTCAAAAGAATTTTTTAGCATACGAAAATTATTTAAATATACTTCAATAAAAGGATTGTACAATTCTCCTTCATATAAATTTTGTTTTATCTTATTAAGTTCAAAATTGATATTTTGCATTAACACTTCAGGTGTTAACAAACTCGATCCTATATGATCTTTCAAAATTTGAATTTTTTGAAGATATATAACTGCAGTTTTATAATTACGAATATCCTCTTCTCGTAAACCATCTTGACTCCATAAAGCACGATTAAATTTCTCTTTTATGTCTGTACAATATTCGTTAATGAAGTCAATTACCAAATGTATCGCATCTTCGTAGGCATCTCGAACAAAACTTTGTTTAATCATATCTTTCAATGACTTCAAATCATTTAAATAATGTAGAACAAGTTCATGAGCCTTGTGTTTCATAGCGCAAACTATATTGAATTTATCTCTTTGCAAATGATTCGTAATAATAGATCGTGTATCTTCGCTCATAGGAAATCGAAAAACTTCTCCTGGAAATCGAATATCTCTTATACGTCTCAATCTTCTAATCAATGTTTTCGGCTCATCATCAACAGGATCAATTATGAACACACTATCATCGGTCTTATCGACCATATCTTTCAAAACAGTCAAAAATGCTGTATCATGCTGTAAACCCCGCTCTATGTTGATATTCGTAATTATATCTAATAACACAGCATTAATATTGGCTGTCTTGGGATATTTTGTAAATATATAAAAAATAGCATCAAGTTTATCTTCTATTCCATTGATCATATGAATTAATATATGTGCCAATTTCTTAATTCCTTGTCCTCTATCACCTACACTTTTAGAACTTGATAAAGCAAGTATTTTCACACTTGTAGCACCTTTAATCGCTTCAAGAATTCCTACAGAATTAGCAATATCTACTTCTGGACCTGCTGTATCACCGATTCCTGGTGCATCACATAAAACCATGATACCATTCTCATGCGCACCTAAAATTTCTTGCAAACGTATTGTAACAGGCGCAATATATCGTGTTTCTGATTTACTCGATGGACTAGTTGTGATTTTCATCAAATCAGGATTTTTCACAGGTCCTACTACTTCAATGTGTTCCAAAGACTTTCCAGAAGCAATTTTCTTTAGAGAATGTTGCATCTTACAACCTGCGAGAAATTGAATCGTCGTAGATTTTCCAGATCCTGTCTCACCTACTAGCAAAATAACATCCTTTCCACGAATTAATAACGCTGCTGCGTTCGCTTTCGAAACGAGTCTTTCTATTTCACGTACATTCAATGGTCTGATTTTTCGAAGAAAATCTTGTAAAGCACACACTGCATCTGAACAATGACCAGTACGTGTAGTACTTTCTAATTCCTGTAGACTAGTTTGCATTTCTTGCGAATAGAATTCTTGACTTTCAATCTGCTCTGTCAGTTTACCTAACTTTTCATTCACTAGATTTTTATCGGTCGAATACACATTTCCATTAAATAAACATTGCTCAAAATGCAGTAGTAGTTCCAATAGAATTTTCTCTGCACATAAAGGCAAATTCATCATATCTTTATCTAGATCTTGAAGATAAAGTCGTTTTTTCTCCTTCTCATCAGGAATTAGCTGACTAGAACTTTCGTCAGCTGATTTTCCAGTTTCATTTCTATTTAATTTCTTCTCTATAGTACTGATGGATGGAGTAGAATCACTACTCATTCGTTTCCACATGAAGTCTAATTCTTTAAGTTTGGCTAAATATTTTTTTTCATGTTCGACATCGTCAGTTCTCTCCTCATTTTCATACTCTTTGATTAATTCTTCTGTTTTTCGGATTGTTTCTATCAATTTCTCTGGATCATGAATATCTAATTCTTGCTCTAACTGAAGAACTTCTAATTGATCAAGATTTTGAGAAGAGAACATGTTAGAAGTTAATTCAGATATTTTAGTCAGAAGATTTTGTAATTGTAGAAGTTCGGCTAAATATTTTTTTTCTTTCTCAGCAGAGTCCATTCTTTTGTCTTTCTCATAGTCTTTGATTCTTTGGCTTGTTTTCTGTATTCTCTCTGGCAATATTGCAACATCTCGAATTTTAAGTTTTATCAATCCATCATTTAATTCCTGCTGTAATTCACAAAGTTTTTTTTCATTACCTTCTTTTTGAGTGTTTGGAATTAAAGTTGAGGTAGTTGCTTTATTCGTTACGTAACCATATGAATGCACTGTGGCTGAATATGTGTCGGTCATGTTTCCATCTTGAATAGTGGTATATGATTGTTGCCCCTCTTGATTTAAAACATTTGAACGCGAACTATTTTGAACTGCCAATATTAGATTTTTAATGGTAAATGTTGCACTAAGTTTTCTATCATCATGTTTATAGAAATCTTTTATTCGTAGAGCAGCAGATGGATAAACATTAGCAAATTGTTCTTGTAAGGTAACTGGAATGGTATTTACTCCACTCACTGAATTGATATATTCAGCCCGTGTGATTTGTTTCGATGCTTGAAATTCGATTAGAATACCAACCCAATATGAATTTTCCACAAAACATGGGATCAGAACGATGCGTTGTCCTGAACGATATTGACTTTCTTGTTGTAAGTGCTGTTCCAATCCATGTTGATTATTATCCGTAATAGAAGGAAGTACATGTATTGGTTGTGAAAAATAATCAGAAGATATTTCACGTAATTTTTCCAATTGAACTGATAAAAGTTCTCGTATATCATTATATTCGAATTGATTATTTTTTGAAGTTTCCATTGATTGAAATTTTAACTTTTATATGAAATGTATTAGAACAACGAACTATATTGAATGTTCAAATACAGAACGTTTTAAGAAATTATCTAAAAGAAAATATTGTTTCAGCATAATTGGAAAACTATAATATCCACGTTTTTCAGAAGCTTCTTAAAGGAAAATCTACCTAGCAGAGTTCATATACTGATCACATTTGTTAACAAGTGATTGATTTATCAGATTAATACAAAACTACTACTTTATTTTTCATACTGTCTCTCTTTCTCTCTGTATATATATATATATGTCAACAAGTAAGGAAAATGCCAACAATATTCAGAGAGAACCAAGATGAGAGAGAAAAATAACTCAACAATATTACAGGAAGTAAATGATCGGAAAATGCCAGAATGAAGAAAAAGAAGAAAAATGATATATATGCAAACTATATGCGTCATCTAAGTAAAAGACAGTAGAACAAAGAACAGAAAGAGAAATCTCCAACATGAGTGAATCACACTATACTAACATTGCTGAGGGCTTACGAGAAGCAGCTGTTTTTTCTATCCATGGTAATTCACAAGAATCTCTTCCAATTATGTTTTTGTGCAGAGTAAAGAAGATGATAAAAGGTCATTAGATTTTTCTTCACTCTGGAAACATTATTGTTAGATAGTGTGGAATATACCCATCACTCCAGTACCTTTTCTGTTCTCTTTCTTTTCTACACTTATATGTTATTCTCGCTATTATATTATTTCTTTCGTTCTCTTCGTTAGATTTTTCCTTTTCTCTTTCGCATTGATAGGATTTTTCTACTCATGGATTTTCCCCATCATTGTTCCTACATATTAGTGGTGATTTTTGAAAAGAGAGGGTAGATAAAGAATAAAGAAACGAAATGTGAAAGTTAAACCTAACAATTATAAAATGAAAGAACCTTAGTAGTATACAGCTGCCTTGATATTAGTTTATTAAGATCTCGACACTTTTGCGGATAAAAGCTTCAGAAACGATATGTCTATTTTCTAGAGGTCTCTGTGGGACCCAGGTGCTCAAAACTTTGCGCATATGGAGGTCTCCGCTAGAGCAGCTTTCATAAAAAATTCAGAACTTTTGAACAAAGTCTCTTCAAGATATGAAGCTTTCAAGATATAAGCATTTGTCCATCGATAATCATGCAACACGCATTTTTGGAAGCTTCATATCTCGAAGAGACTTTGTTCAAAACTTCTGAATTCTTTTGAAAGCTAGTCTAGTGACGATCTCAATATGCACAAAGTTTCGAATCAAAATTCAAAAATACATTTTTTCGAATACATGGAGTCCTTCCTATAGAGATCTCTAGAAAATAGACATAACATTCCTCAAGTTTTTGTCCACAAAAGGAACGACACCTTGATAAATCGATATTGAGACAGTTCTATACGGCTAAGGTTCTTTCATTTTATAATTTTTCTAGACGGAGGAAAAATCTGATGATTTTTGATAACCTTCCTTCATTCTAGCAAGCTTGACACATGGTGTTCTTTTCAATTTTCATTATATACATGTAAGTGAAGTGTGAATCATATTTAAACGAAAACACCCCATAGTGGTTCGAGAGCCCGTTCAAAGCGTTTCAGCTGTGTTCCAGCTAGAGCTTGATGGGCTCTATCCAATTGCATAATCAGATTGTCCAAAGCTCAGGCCATGAGCTCCCACACTCCACCTATCTTTCATAACCTTGAGTAAGTTTGTTTCCAGTAAAGAACAGAAAAAGTTTGATTATGCTGACAAATGCACGGCATCTCGCTCTTTCGTCATGGACTGTTAAATCTAACCCCTTATGTCATTATTGACTCTTAACTATGCCCCTGCTGAAGACTGAAATTTTCAATCACACTATTTAAAAACTAGATAATCATATTCACTATATTATATTACAAGATTAATTATTGTTTTTTTCAACTTCTTATCTTAGATATTGGTCTCACTTGATAGAGAGTTAAAATTTCGTTTTGGAAATATTCTTCGAAAAAGGTATTGTCACGTATTGAAAGTTATGTTAGAAGATCGGAAGTTAAGGTGAATTCCTCTAGTTTATTTATGCGTGAAGAAATGAAAAGAAGATAACAGAAACAGTAATTCAGTTATATGGAAGAGAAGGAACCTGAAGAAGAACAACCCCACTAACTCGACAACGATCACACATATAAACGGTGGGTCCCAAAATTATCCGGCAAGGTTTATTTTCAATTTTTTCCGCTACCTTAACCGTTAGAAAGACTTCAAATAGTGATTTGAGTAGAGAAACTTGTTTCCAATAAGAATTTAACAAAATAAAAACTATAGCAAGATTCTCAAAGACGGGGTCTCCTAAAAACCAAAACCCTAGAATTTCAGCACCCAGAAATCGTTAATTTCTTTGTGTTTTAACAGCCTAGGATGATAGCGTAACCAATTCTCCAAAAAATGAGACGTCTCCGAGCTATCTACGACTTTCTCTTCAACAGTTATAAGCATCACAAAGAAATTAACGATTGCTGGGTGCTGAAAACCTAGGATTTTGGTTTTTAGAAGACCCCGTCTTTGAGAATCTTGCCATAGTTTTTATTTTGTTATATTCTTATTGGAAACACGTTTCTCTACTCGAATCACTATTTGGAGTCTTTCTAATGGTTAAGGTAGCGGAAAAAAATTGAAAATATACCTTGTCGGATAATTTTGGGACTCATTTTATGTATATATATATGAAGTTATAACTTCAATAAACATGCTAACTTCGATACGATATATATATATCAGCGCACTGGGAAAGTTCCAATGTGCAGTGGAAAAATATATATCAAGAAAGGAAAAACGAAACTTGGAAAATTCCAACATACATGAATAGTGACCAGTGGGAAAATCCAATGAGTCATTGCATCACAGGTATATATTAAATTTTGTTTTTCTAAAAAGATTCACATTGAAATCTGCGAATATTTTCTTATTTTCTTTTATAACACTGTAACTGAATTAGTATTCATTGTGATCACATGCTCATTTTATATATCATAAGTCGTATTGTTGTTTTTTTTTGTATGTAGAAAGAATGAAGTTATAGTACAGCATACGAATAACGAGGTATTATTTTTTGTTTGTTGTCATTTGAAACTCCCACACGCATACGGTAAGACAAAAAGACTGAGTTCAACATACATAGTAATTTTGAGCAGCATGCATATCACATGTATCAACATAAATATAATTGAATGTAAATAATTTTATTGATTTATATGAGAGTTTGATAATAAACAGAAATTTTCGAACCTCATAGATTCTCTATTCGGAGATTTTTAAAATGAGACATTTTTCAGTTTTGTCTGGAGAACATTAAACGGAAATTTCTACCAAAGCAGCTGAAGAACATAAAAACATGATATCGTATGAGATAAAGATAAATATGGTTTGCTATGCCTATAACCGTTCTCTTTCTTTTTTTCTCTCTCCACAAATAGAAAAAACAACCGTACTTACACTATCGTGTTTTTACATTAAAATGAATCGCTAACAGACTTTGCCCTAAGTACATGTCTTCGATGCATTTATTGCCTGAAAAAGCTTCGATAAATATAATGAAAGAAGGATCGAGATAGATGACAGAAGAGAGAGAAAAAATGAAAACATTTCATTTTCCCAGTTGACTTGTTAATAACATGAGAATTAACATGTTTTTTCTCTTGTCTTTTCGTTCTGTTTTAAATATTGCATTGTAAAAAAAGGAGAGATGGTATAAATGCAATGCTTAGAAAAGAAAGAAAGGTAAGGGCCTTGTTTTCATTACATTTTCGTATTGAAAATGATTTTCTTTCCTTCCGCTGAAGGGAAGATCATATGAAATCAAATGTGTGTTTGCTTGTGGGTTTGTCACAGGAATCAAACATTAGTGTTGAATTGAAAAACAAAAACGTATGTCAAACGAGTATTCGATAGATTTTTCACACTCCTAAACCGATATGGATTCATTTAATCAGCGTCTTTTGTCGATGATTATTCCATCAGCAAGATATTACTCAGAATCTCAACCATTAATTGATTAATCTATTATTAAGAAGTGTATGTACTACTCTTTCTCTTATATATCAATTCATGCGATTAGTACCATTAGATATTTTTCTTTGAAATTAAGAATTTATTGTTAATTTTTTGTAATCTATCATGATAAAACTTGAAAAAGTTAATTATGATACGAAATTGTACTCAATGAATATTAAATAAATGTTCAATTGTTTTCTTTAATTGTACTTAATTATTGAATTTACTGACATTTTTCCTTTTTTGGATTTAGAAGACTATTGAGAATATTTCTTTTTCTGAGAATTTATCGTTTCTATACGATTTAATCGAACTTTTGAGAAAAGAGTATCACATTCGAAAAATGATTTCTAAACANTGGCCGATTGTTGCTTCTCTACCGCCGTTTTAAAAATCTTTTGTGCGGGCTCATAGGGTGTTAGGGAGCGCTGGGCTCCCTCCAGCCTACCGGTGGTGCCGCCACTATCTCTATATCTTTTATCATCTTCATATTCTTTCATTTTACCACCCAGAATACGATGATATTCAAGAAATTCTCGATGCCAATCTTTTACTTTCACAAGTCCATCAATACATTCAAAAACATGCGGAAATCTACTAAGAGATGATAACTCTTGTAAACGCATTTCTAAATCTTGAGAATGTTGAAAACGACCTCCTTCAGCGTCAATACTAATTATATAATTGAATTTTTTACTTATTTCTTGATTAAGAAAATTACCGTATTCACTTAAATACTTTTTCAAAATTTCATGGGTATCAGCTGCACTTTCTTTTACACAATGATGGTCTACTTTTTCGCATTGACTTAAATACACCAACGCATTATTTGCTGTAGACGCGTCTATTCTGTCACTAAAATGGAATGATTGTTTATTTTTTCCACGTTCACCAATAATTCTCGTCTTCTCTTGTATATTTTCGTCAAGTAATTCATAACTATTGAATCCTTTTTCTCGAAGGAAACTTATTTCTTCAGAAGATACTAAATTACGTGTAGCTAATAATGAATCGTGCTCTTCTTTTATTGATTCAAGACGACTTAAAGAAATACTTAATTCTTCATTTTGCTTCGTACTCCATTGTAATTTGTTACGATAACTTTTTTCGGTCTCTGCAATCTTTTCGCACACAACATCGATACTTGAATATCCTACCGTCTTTAAAGAACTCTCTGCCTGTGTACTTTTACCGTGCAATGTTCTTCCTAGCATGCCAGACAGTTCTCCAGCTACACCTCGATCTGTCTCCGAAGGAGATAAATTCATATATTCTCGAACAATTGAATTTAAATTCTCTAACGTATACTTCATGTCATGTTGTTCAGTTTCTGCTACTTGAAGTGCACCTTTTTGCTTAGTTTTTAACTCTTCAATCTCACCATTCAGCATAATAATATCTGAATAATTGTGTTTCCGTAAAAATATACGAGCTGGATGTAAATTATTACATCCTTTTTTAATTTCTTCGAGATTTTTCAACTCTTGTTTTATTAGATAAACATCTTTATCTTGTAAATTAAAAGTCGTTTGTATACAATC